>MZZL01000064.1:225303-270138 GCA_002749535.1 Apophysomyces variabilis | reverse complement strand
GTTATTACGAAGAAGAGCGTCCAAAGATCCGGATTTGTAGTTAAAAGCTGCATCGAAACCAATCTCTTTGAGATAAGCTACCTTGTCGTCCGAACCTGCAGAGCCCACGACGTAGAGACCCAAAACCTTGCCGATCTGTCCAACAAGTTGACCAACCGCACCAGAGGCAGCAGAGATATATAGTGTTTCACCGGCCTTGGGTTGCCCAATCCGCAAAAGACTGGATGTTGTATAAAATAAGTAGAACTTGTTAGGGATAACAGTTGTTTTGGACAATGTGTTTCTTACCCAACATAGGCTGTCAGACCAGGCATACCAAGAACACCAACGTAATGGCTCAAAGGAAGTTTGTTTTTCTTGATATCATCTCGCACTCTATAGCTAGTTTCAGCTTGGGCAGCGCTTAAGCGTGAATATTCCTCATGGGCACCAAAGCCTGTCACTATGTCTCCGGGCTTGTAGTTAGGATTGTTGGATTTGAGCACAACACCCACAACATGACCGCTCAATGGTTTGTCTAGCTCGAAGGCAGGAAAATAGGATTTAATACTAGCATCACGCATTCGATTTCGCATATACGGGTCCACAGAAATATGGAGATGCTTGACAATGAGCTCTCCTTCAGAAAGAGGAGCTTCCAGATCAATAGAGTTCGTTCGGATTTGCAGGTGCTCGCCGTCTACAGGCAGACCAGTAGGAATCTTCGAAAAAATAATTTGCGTGTTTTTAACCATTGCAGAAGCCAGCTGAAGAATTATAGCGGGAGAGATCAAGAAGTTTGCCATTAATTTTATATCTTTTTATTTAATTAGTAACCTTGGAGGTTTCGGTGTTTTAGAGGGGGTATCCCGGTTATCAGAACTTTGATTAATCAGCAATGTATCCATTAAAACTTCTGATCAGCAAACAAAAGTAGAGGGGTATATAAAGGAGGTCAGTGTTTATCTCTTCTTTGTATTTTAAAAGTATGTTGAAAGTTTGGTATGATAGCATATATCTCTTCTTTTTTCTTTATGAACAATGGGGATTAGCGACAAAAGGCAACTAGATCATAGTTTGGGGATCGAGTTAGACCGTTCGGAAAAATATAATGCGGATGATGTCTGGAATCGAAATTTGTTTCTCCTTGGATTTCTATTCCCTCCAACTTGGTTTGTGGGTAGTACCGATTGTTGTCAACAAGAAGTCAAACATGGTTCTGTCTGGAAGAAGCGATGTAGAATTGCTGCCACATTATGTCTGACTGGTATTATTGTTGCTGGTGTAGCTATAATGATTGTCAAGCCTTCTACGTTCGGCATACGCAACAGTAATTCGGGAACTCAAACCACATCAGCTTCCGAAACAGCGATTCGCCCAGGTGTGCCTGTCGATGGTTCCAATATTCTGGATAATTGGAGTCTGGCGGGATTGGACAAATCTCGCTAATCGAACGTCTTTTCTAACACTACTCTAATAAAAGTTTGCGCTCAAAAGGTTCAAGCATGCACTAAAAAGGATAGAACAAATGTATGCCTTTCATATATCAATCATTAGCAGAAAATCCATATTTTACTTACGTTAACTTCTTTCGGTGCAGGCAGCTTAATAACACATTCTTAGCTTACTAATATGGGACTATAGGTTGGTCTTTTACTTCGTGCCCGAAGGTGTTATTCCTGTCGTGCGACAAGTGAAACCGCATTGCACACTTTGGGTGCCGCACACGCTCACACTCCCACTTTTTCCTTATTGCAAGAGTTGCTCCCATAAATAAAAGTATCAAACTATGGCTCGAAACTCTCGAATATGACCCTCTCGGAATCATGTTAGTTGCATCCGAGCTCTTCTAAAATTGCAAGGAAAAAAAAAAGTAGTTTACTATGTACGCAAAAACACATACGGACAACTGCGAGAAAGGATAACAGTACATGCTGTTAGCTAATCGCTATCTAAGTCCTTAATAGAAGAAGAAAATCAGAGACAGTTTGAGGCTTTCTTTGTCGATCGGCGTAAGATAGACATATGATCCGGGAAAATATACCTACCGAAGACAGGAAATAGAACCAAAGAAATGCATGACAAATACCGGCAAATCATTTAAAGCCATCACCTCGCATCTACTCCGCAATAACAATGAACAGAGAACAAACAGTAGTCTCTTTACGATATGAGTGTGTCTACCATAGCCGGTCCTTTTTTCTATAGACAGCTATATCTTGCTAGCGCAAGAGTCTCTTCATGGAATGGGAAGAGGTTTTCGTACGCAAGGCAGGAGAAGCTGCTTAAGCAGCTTCGACAATCATTTGCGATTTTTTTATCAGGAAATATACAATAGCTAATGTTGTATACTTTTTTCCCTTTTGCTATGGTTATGGGGTGATGTGCAATGGTGTGATACTTTTGGCAGGTTGTTTCGTAGTGATCGACTCTCAGATTTAGAATTCTTTTATTGTTCAATATCCTCTTTGCAGATCTGAAGGCAGTCTCTTAAATAGTTGTTTCTAGCCATTAGTCTCTCTTCAATATATCAATTTCCGCATTGAATTTTCTCTTCATCATTATTTATCAAACGTAACCCACAGCCAACACCAAATAGGTGGTGGGTGTGGGTGGGATGTCTTTTGAGGAATTGTAGACATTTTGACTTTGCTTAAAGACACTTAGTACGCATGTTTTTTCTCCGTTTTTCATAGCACATTATCTAACTTGCTCAGGCAATAACCATTCTCGGTAAGCCAATAAGTACTGTCTTACTATTCTGCACATTGCCTGATAGGCTTCCAATGCACAGACCATCCATTTTGCAATGGATAAGTATAACTGCATTGATACTGTTGAATACGAATGTAGACAATAGGGAAATAGACCAGTGATTAACCAGACTAAAAGATATCGATCAACTTTATTTCTATTGAAGCTTATTTATACTAAATGTGAGACACTTTTTCCACTGAGATCATAAAACTTTTCATGAGGCTTATTCATGATAGCGGAAGATCAAGTACTTAGGATGAATTAGATATCCCTGATATGACAATAGTTTCCAAGGAACAATAACAGATCAGATCCATTGGTTATATATACCTGAAACCTAGTTACATAGTAATTGGTACGTTTGACGAACCTGAGTTTGAATAGCTTATTGTATTCCAATCAGTTGTCTCAAAGTGACAAGCTGTAGTCGAATAGTTGACAGTTGTTGTTTCATACTTGGTTAATAGTTAATCCTTCAGGTATGAATACAACAGCTACGATCAATGTACATTAGAATACTCTTACAGTATTGATCATGGTCAGAGGAGCGTCACATGGTTTCCTTGTTAACGGAAGAGATACCGACATCAATTTATCACGGTCTTAAACATCATGATTGAGTCATATATAACATAGTCACTTAATAATATTTATTTGATCATTTTCCTTCTTTTATTCACGTCTTTTAGTATTTTCTTTGTTTTTGGGTGAACCATCACGCATGAAATATGATATAATTTTGCCGCAAGACACCGAGCTGCTTTCTTCGCGCTTCATCCTTTGGCGATTATCCAACAACAAGCCTATTCCGCATCTGTGCTTTCGACAGGACTTTTTCTATGCATGCGGACAATGATTTGGGAAGAATTATCAACTCAAGGCAAATACTACAGCAACAACAATTTCTCACAGACTTTCACACAATCTACAAGGAACATGAGAAGGTAAAGACAGGTCAAGACGATAAAACTTTAGTTGACACATCCGGTAATATAATGCACTACGAGTCCAGGAAATCCTCAAGGACCTCAAACCTTTAGGTAACTCCCAAGGGTGGTTATTTTGAAATTTTTCAAAAAAAAAAAAAAAGGAATTTATTACATAAAAAAATGGTATATAGCTTAAAAAAACAAACAACTACGGCGTCACATATATCATTCTCTGCACTAAGCATACATCGCTGAATGCGCCAAACTTACTTTAAAAAGAGATATAACGTCAGCGTTGAAAGACGATGGTTCTTCAGTGGACTAAGTTTGTATACAAAGGCTTTTGGCAAAATAGTTAGAAAATTGGTCAGAGGCCTTTTTATACCAAATATCCAAGGCTCCAGTGAACGTCTATTCATGATCATGCCACGAACAGCAACTATCTGGCATATATCCAAACAGATCACTAAACATTAGCATCATTGCTTGGAGTTAGCCAAAAAGCAAACAGAAACGAAATGTTTTAGGAATCGTTTGATTTGACAAAGGCAAACAAAAAACGATCATTGGATGATATGAAGAACTCAAATCAGAAAATGTTTCCATCATTCGCAACAGACGGCTACGCAGCGGCGTTTACGTTCTCCGGGTGAAAGCAACAGTCAACTGAAGATGAGAAATCGGCAAAAAATATGAAGGACTTTCAAGGGAATCTGCATCACTTTGGATTTGATAGGCATAGATGGGATAATGGATGCGTATGTTGCCAGCAATGGTCATGAAAAATATAGCCACCAAATCGTATCATCGTCCACGAAGGAATTTTATCACCTTGCTCATTACAACGCAAGCAAAGCAACCCTGGATCGTATGAAATAGGAACAACCCCAAATACAGCAGATTGAAAAAGATATACCTAGTGCAAAGACGGCCAGTATATTCCAGTTCGATCATATGCAAGCTTTTTACCCCTGCACGTATCTATTTTACACCAACAGTATGACAAGAGGATTGCAAGCCTCCGTTTTTGGCGGTAAGTTAACATCGTCATTCTATCTGCATCATTAACTTTATGTACCGCTCATTGAAGACATATTGGTCGCCAACAGGCCAGTGACGGGTTTGCGGAACGTTTAATATTCGGTGGGAGTAAATACTCAACAGAAAATGCCAGAAATCAACGAAGACGTCGTAAGTTAAACAAGAGACACCGGAAACGAGAAAGAAAGACTAAGACAAGAACTGCTTTATCGCTGACATGAACAAATCCTCGTCGTTTAGACTCTTCCCTGAAAAATAGAAGTAGAACTAGTTGTCAGAAGCTGTTGAATACGTTTGCGAGGTAAAAGTCAACAGATAATTTAAGAGATTGACTATAATAGTAGAAATAAATGGTCGAAAGCTATGCCGCATCCGATAAAGAGAAAGCCGCTGTTTGCTTTTGTAAGTACCACGTTCAATAGCACTTGGAAAGCACACGAGTAGGAATTTCCAGCATCATTAAAAGAATGCTTAAAGAAATTGAAGCCAGAGGATGGTGCAAGGCCGTGAACATTGACGAGTTCAAAATATCCAAAATTTGTTTTGGCTGTGGAGTAGAGAGACTGCAAAACTTAAACGGATCGCTGGGTCAGTCGTTGCATGCCGTCGTGCACTGCGAACAATTCGAAACGGTTTGGAATCGCAATTGTAATGCCAGCAGAAGTATCAGACGTATTAAAGAGCATAGGGTTTTCAACAAAAATAACCAATCATCAGCTTTTCAAAGAAAAAGTCTATTGCCGGAACAACCGCAAACAAGACATGCAGTTCGCATAGGTGAGTGGCATACACATGGCTTTGCCAGTGTTACTAAACGATTACGATTTATCGGACGGTGGAACGAAGACACTGTTAATATATAATGAAAGCTCCTCCATCTGTCCCGAGTCGTATATTGGAAGACGAGCATGAATTAAATTTTCTGTGAGTTTAAAGAAACGATGGAAGCGGGGTTGGGCGTCTACCACATCTTTCATCTTCTCTTCGTCAATCTTCGCCTATTCGCTGGCGGAAATTGTAAAGTAACTGTATTGGAAAATTCCATTTTTAGCAAATTCTATACTGCATATCAATAATGCTCCCAATCAGATCCCCTGTCCTCTAAAAGTCAATTCCCGAAAGGAACATGTCCAGAAACAATCAGAACGAAGGCATGTCGTCAATATCAGTGGATAGGTCACAGCAAGATGCAAACGTCAACAAATCCACGTCTAGTCGAAATCCAGTACATGGACAGTCTTACGTCAAGGTAACGATGAGCCAGTTGTATGCAATATCGTGACAAGAAAGTTTATTAGATGAAATCCACTATCAAGATTCATAAGGACTTCTCTCGATTAATCCTGGCACAAAAGCTTTCGACAGACGATGAAACCTCCCAATCCACTTCAGACTCCCATCAATCACACAGAGCAATTTGGGCCATGAAATTCAGTACGGATGGCAAACATATGGCAGCAGGTGGCCAAAGCTGTACTGTCTTTGTCTGGAATGTGACAGACCATAGCAGCACGGTGTCAAGCAATAATATACATGTCTTTGACGAAAACCCGATCCGTGAGTATCTGGGCCATAAAGCAGATATTCTGGACTTGAGCTGGTCAAAGGTATCAATAACTTCCTTGGACGCGGAAGCTTAGCATAACATATTTCTTAAGAACCATTTTCTCTTGTCAAGTTCGATGGATAAGACAGTACGGTAAGTTAAATATATAACTTGCATAAAATTAATACTCGGTGTGTTGCAGATTATGGCATGTTAGTCGGGATGAATGCCTATGCATATTCAGGCATCTGGATTTTGTGACATCTGTGGCATTCCACCCAAAGGTAAATTGGTTTGGACCAATAGGAACCAGCTAGTAATCTCGATCATAGGACGAACGTTTTTTTATTTCAGGTTCTCTTGATTGCAAGATTCGGCTATGGAGCATTGAGGAGAAACGCGTGGCGTTTTGGAATGAAGTATCAGAGGGTAACATGGTCACGGCGATTGCGTTCACCCTGGATGGCAAGACCGTCTGTGCAGGATCTCACATTGGACAATGCTTCTTTTATGACACGCAGGAATTAAAGTACAACACTCAGATCTCCATTAAGGATTCCGGAAAGAAAGGCAGAAAAATCACAGGCATCGAGCCGATGCCCGGGATGCCACCGGGAGAAGAAAAAATCCTGATTACAAGTAACGATTCGCGAATTAGGATGTACAATATGAAGGACAAGAGCCTAATGTTCAAATACAAGGGATTTGAGAATATATCAATGCAAATCAAAGCTACATTCAGGTTTGAAAGGGAAAAAAAAGGCATGGGTTTTACTATATGTTATTAAACTGTGTGTAGCGACGACGGTAGATATATCATATGTGGATCAGAAGACGGAAATATATACATCTGGGGGACGGAACAGGTTAATTTCTCGCCATTCCACTACCTGCAGGACAGCAGAATCAAGGCAGCAGCAGCCATAGGAAACTTAGGCGAACAAATGATGTCTACGGTAATGCAGGGTAAAGACGAGAATGGTCAACCGACACGGATTTCTGGCTGGCTTAAGCGAAGCGAAAAACATGTCCAAGACAAACTGCGAAATCGAAATGAGCACTTTGAGGCGCATGATACTGCTGTTGCTGTGGCCATATTCGCACCAACAGAAACATGCCAACATCTATCCAGGACAAACAAGGATATTATTTTCAATCATACCCCTGTTTATATACAGAGTGCCAATCAAGACACTGCTAATATGGAAGACGGAAGTGCTCATAGTAATATCTATGACTATGAAGAAACCACTGATGGGAAGCGGACAGATCATACGTCTAGGAGCGGACAAATTATGGTATCAGCCGATAACAATGGATGTATTAAGGTCTGGCGCATGGACAGTGGCAAATATGATGCGTGTGGAAACGCAAGCAACGATCGACAACTACCCAACTCGTCCGCGTCTTTTCTTAGAGTCGAGCCAGCGTTGTCAAGCAAAAGTGAAAGTTCCCGAAGCGGCGCATCAGCTCCACCATCACCCAGGCATCGGTTACTTCTAGGAAGCCTATTTAATTCACAAAATCGCTCTAAGCGGTAGCCTCATACGCAGGCGAAATTTTCTTGTTCTATCTGATGCCTTGGGTGCTGCAAAGCTATGTGACGCTTTCCATGCCTACCGTTTCAAAATCCCCTTGCTAACGATTCTTGCACTGCATCTAACACATGTGGCTCGATTAACAACTACTATGACCAATGAAAACATATGGCCCGTAGGGAGGACTCACACGCAGGCCGCAACGAGTTCTTAGTGTAGTAAATCACTACTATCTTAGCATTAAAAAAAGATTTGTAAAGATAATGAAAGGTGGCTCCCAGCAATTTCTATACCACGATAGTTTCAAGAAATTTCTGGGAAGGGTTAAAAATAAGCAGGGAAATTTCAAGTTACCGCTAATTTCAGCTTGAAGGCTTTGTAGTGGTTGGATTCTTTTAACGTGGGTATAACTGACGGATATTTCAGTGAAACGTACAGAAAGAAATGCATTGATTGATAGTTTTATTTAGCACTTGTACTGTCAACTTCGTCTGCTTTTTCCTCGAAATTTTTTCGCAGCTCGTCTCGTAGCTTGCGGAAGCCTGTCTTGAAACTATCCATAACATCCTTCTCATCAAGAAAATCAATGACCATATTTATATGAAATATCTTTCTTTCTAGCGGTAATAAAACCTTCTCAACAACTTGCTCCTCTGCAACATCTTCATCTGCTGTTGATGAGGTTGAGCTAGCATTCTGTTCCTTTTCCAGTGCAGCGATGATATCTTCATCTGTTTGGCCTCGCTGCAGCATTGTCTCATCCTCCATTATATCTTTAATTCATTTCAGAATCACTCTGTACGCATTTACATCGAATATGTTTTCGGCGTTGGCCTTGATCGATTCGAGGCATTTTTGTCCATCAGACGTGATGTTGATTTCTGCAGCAGGGACCTCAACACCGTGCTTGGAAACCGATTCAAATTTGACATTGTTTCCACGCTTACTGGACCTATCGCATCGCACAAAGTTGGTCTATTTTGAATAGCTGCTGTGGAGCCAAAGCACGTTTTCCAGTTATTATCAGCAGTCATTGCCACTTTAGTGCGTTCGTGTTGAAGATTCCTACAAGAGTTGAGAGAGTCATACAAAACGTAACCAAATAAACGAACTTAAAAGTCTTGAAGTTTCCAATGGTAACCGCGTTGAGAAGTTGGGTCCTTGACGTAGTACGAGAAGGAAGGTAACAGAGCTCGATGTTGGTGGGCTTGCAGCCAGTGCAGTACGCGGAGAAATTGTCCAAGAACAGTAGTCTTCTCCGGTTTTTGTACCTGATTGCATTATCAAACTGATGAATATACACATTGAAAAGATCTTGCGTCATCCATACTGTCATGGTACGAAGATACAAGGTAAATCCGTAATCAGCAGAGACAGGATTATCTGATAATTAATAGACTTGTATACATTGAATCCAATGTCTATACCTGCCTTCTTGTTAAAGCAGCGTGGTTTTTCATCATATCCAATAATGAGTGGTTCTCACTTTTCAGTCTCGTCGCCATTGAACATAATGTTTACGTTAGCTTAGTTTATCACTGCCCAAAAAGAAGTAAATGAATGAGAATCGCTTACCACAAAGAACATATGGATGTTCTTTAACCTGGGAACCTAAGTCTGCATGCCTTTCCTTAAATCCATGTTTGTCCAAAAGTAAAAAAGCGGTACAGACGGTCATGTACTTCATATATAAGACTGCGCACGCTCTTGCGTATTGCCTGTTATGTTCAATTTCCGTTCCATCTTCCGATGGCACACAATCGACACGAGAAAAAAGCAAATTTGAAGTAGTTGTGGTGTATGATTGATGTAATTTTGATAAAGTGTGAGAATTCAATTCTTTACGTTTATATGTATCTGTCCTTTGAGTTGATTTTCTCTTTTAACTTCAAAACAATGCGCACCAAAAGAAAACAGCCTGAGCAAGGTATACATTGAATCTCTTCATGCGTGCACTGATATGAAGCTTACTTAGATCCCGAAGACCCATTGGCCAACGTAGACGTTGTGGGTGCTTGAAAGAAAGCCATCCAATGGTTAAAGATCGTCTGCAAAAGGACTGGAGCTCCCCAAGTCCGCAAAAAGAGACGAAAATCCAAGTAAACAAGAGAAGATAAAGGAAGTACTGCAATGAGGAAAAAGACGCTCAAATTAAAACAGTCTCAAAACGCGGAAAGCCTAATATCAGGGGCTGTTCCACATGCAAGCGAAATGAGAATTTCGAGTCAATGTGTACGCACTCCGGAACATCAAGCTCTCTATGCCCGTTTCATATCCCATCAAAGAAAGAATCGGTTCAAATGTCCATAGGAAATTATGAGATTTATACGAGAAAACTTAGCCTCTCGGAGACTGTCGCAAGGAAAGCTTGATAGAAATTTAAGAGACCTTCAAGAGTCTTTCAGAAGTAACTTCATACTTTTCCGACGAACAAAACCTCAAACCAGTAACATCTCGTAAAGGTAGGATACAGGAAACTGACCTCATCGCATGTATGTTCATCCTTACTCGACTCGACTATCACTAACCTGTGAAGCCCATGTTTCATGGTGTATTTCTTCTGTGCGTTGTCTTTCTTCGCGTGCGCGCAAGTCATACGAGGTCAATCAGTTAAAGAGCGATCACTGATGACCACTCTGAAGCAGAATTTGCAAAGGGTCTATCTTGGTTATTGCGCTCTTAAACCAAGCAACGAGCACCAAAGATGAGTCCCGGTATAATGCATGTTATGGTCTCAGTTTGTCAGCAAATATCGACCGCGTACACGAATAATGTCGTGGAAATCTACGAGGGGCGAGTTATCTCTTACATAAAATCTTTGCTACAACAGTTCTTGGTAAGAATTTTTACCATGCTTTTAACTGGCCCATTCTATTCTCAGCCCAATGAGTCCAGACAGGAAGTTGCTGTTTCTTCTCTTTCTTCTTTACTTCTTTTTTTTTTTTTACCATGTTGCCCTATCCTGGTCGTGATGGTAAGATTAACAGGTTGATAACGTTTTCTAATCAAGCTTTTAGAATTAAGCACCTATATCCAAAGAAGAAAATATCCATCGTTTGAGGATTTTGTCTCCAAAAACGATGGCAATACAGTATTTCCCAAAAATAATTTCGCAAACTACGAAAATCGAAGTCGCAGTCCGATGGATTTATATATGCATCTGGCATTCACTTGGCGGGGAGATGGGTATGGCGTCGTCAGTTTTATGACAGGTATGTAAACATTGGTCAATTCCAACTCTTATAACAAGACAATTAATGTAATTTGTTACGTCAAGCCCAGTTTCCAAAATGCGCCAAGTGAATTTGCTAGATGCGAGTTCAATTTTTGAAAATAAAGTACATGCCCTGTTGGGTGCAAAGTAATACATGTGTCTGCCCGGACTAGACCAATCCTTGAGGAGGTATAAGAGTAGACAAAAAAATCCTTTTCGGGAGAAGGGTAAAAAAGGTAGAAGGGAAATTAAGGAAAGATATGTGTCAAAAAGCTATGGGATCAGAATTAATGTTCAAGCCAAGTGATAAGGCTTTGGCCAAGAGGTCTGTCAGTTGGGATCAATGTATAATGGTGTAATTGGTTCAGTTCGTGTAGAATCGAGCATATTACTGGCCAACGATGGGTCCAGGAGAGATCGGTACTTTTAGAAAGGGATGGGCGTATTGGCAGCATGTTTAAAAGAAATGATAGGGGATCTGCAATAGACCTTGGCATATAAAGCCGTCGGTGCATATCAAGACAGGGAATAGCGTGTCGCCAGGATAGGGGCTGCGTCAGGCGCCTTGGGCATGGTCATCAATTCTGACTGCCCGCGACATTGCTTCTTGCAATCACTGTAATAGGAAAAGAGCGGGAATGTTAAAGACTGGAGTGTCCCCAAGTGAAGTGTCCCATAGTTGAGTTTCACGTTGGAGTGTCCATAATAATTCCCCTATCTCTCTGGGAGGTCATCAATGTTTTCTGGCAAAAGTGGCAAGGACTTGTACGAGATATGGTCCGTTAGATATGCAAAACAGCTCAAGTTCCGGCGTCATAATTGAGCAGCAGAGCAAAAACCTTCCCACAAACGCAACCAGCCTCAACCACTTGCGTCTCTGAATCCAAACCAAAGGATCCATCACATTGTTGGTTTGGACTCTGTTGGTTAGTTAGTGCAAGAGAATCAATAGAAATTCAATTCACATAATGTTTTGGGGGTACCCGCATATAGGGTTCGTTGGATACATGTACGTGCTCGTGTATATCAATGGTCTGTTCTTTTCCAGAACAGTTGGGCATCTTATCCTTGTCCAAATCGCCCAATGAGTTCAAGTCCGTGGCCACAACACTTGATCATCTGTTCTGCTTCAAGGTATAAAGTTGCACTCGACATTTTAGGGCGCCATTAAAATTTCATTCGCGGACTGGGATTTAAGTTTTTGCGGAATACCAAAAAAATTGAGTGATTGGCTGAAATATTTGCGGTTCCGATGTTACTGCAGGTTGTCCAAAGATAGGTACTCTTTTTGCTCCGTTTATGCCCCTAAAAAGGATGTTCCTAGCTATAGTTTAAAGTAGAAACGTGAATTTGTCAATACCCTGCTATGATCCAATTGAAACAAAAAAGCTTATGTTTTATTAGGCTTTCTATGAAAAGTCATAAGGTCTTCATTCATTTTTAGTATTAGCCTTCTTGACTCTTTCGTGCATATGCATGCGATTTCGATTCTCTGTTAACATAATCTTCACTGTGCAACTTGGGAAACGAGTCCATATACTTTAGAGTAATAAAGTTGTACACATGTTGTCTCGAGCTGCATCTTTTCGAGCAATCGGCACCGTTTGCTACGTTTATCCCCAAAAAGAAATACCTCGTACCTACCCTTAGGTTTCAAGGAAACGGATCGACTTTCCAATGTTATATGAATAACATACATGATTTTGCGACAGATAATGTTCTCATGGCTTCATGGATTGATTCACTCTATTGATCGCGATGACCTTAGATTTGATATTTCAGAGTCATGATTTTGTCAACGTACGAGCAACTACTGGTCAACTAGACGAATCCATTATCTAGTAGCGGTCATTGTTCGAACGACATGTCCGGTTCCACGGAACTTGAAACATTGAACGACAACAATTTCCCTATCCGCGCGACTACCCCAACATTAACGCGTCTTAACATGACGCGTCCCTTCGTTGATAAGACGACGTGTTGCCCCTTTTCATCCTTTCTTTTGGCTTTATCTTTTGCTGCAGTTTCCATTAAGCGATCTATTGATACCTTTGTCAATATGATGTGTGAAAAAAGTACCTGGTAAGTCAAAGCGCACAGACATAAGAAGGTTATCTAACCGCGGGATTCCAGTATGATAGACCAATCTTCCATGTATGGAATCAGAAGAATACAGAATGACATGCTGGACTCTCAACGGAAGGTAACTTCCTACTACTACAAATTATCATTTATTAACTCTATTTCTTCCAGAAAATGCACACAACTATGAACAAAAAGTATGCACAAAGCATCTTTCAAGAGAAGCATTAGGTAAAACAAGGTACGATAAGATTGAATGTTGTTATTATTATGCAGCTATCTAATCTCAGGACACAATATCTCTTGGACAACTTATTACAAATGCCTCTCATTGTACACTCTGTTCTTGTCAATTGCAGCAAGTATTCGTCTCCGACAGCAAAGACAACATACATTTCCGGACATTCAAGACAACCTGAAACTTTGGGTGATTTCGAACAGATGAATCCAACAAAGCGGTAAAGACAACAAACCAGACAGAATGCTATCATCATTCCTAACTTTGAGCCTTTCATAATCTCAAGACGCAGGCAAGCAAACCGTTCTCTATTGGGTGGATGGGTGGGTGGGCTTGTTGTGCCGGACGGAACATCCCGGACGTTTTCTTTTCGTGTCCACGACAATCATGGATTTGGTGCGGCGTGGGCATCCAGCCGGGTGTTGGGATACCCTTCGGGGGTAAGTAAAACGCATCAATAATACTACTCCCGTTTACTAACCATGAATTATATTTCACGCTACTCGAATGAATTTTGCGTCCACTGGAGGATCAAGTTCATGTAAGTAAAATGTACGGTCTGCATAAATGATTCACTAATGACGCATATTTTCTTATCCTTTAGCGCAAACCTGGTTCTTTCATGGAAGCAAAATTTGTTTCAAAGTAGCACAAAATATGATTCAATAAACAGTACCTGTTACTGTATCTCAGTCTCAAAAAAAACAAGACATCCGTGTAAATTAGGAAGATCAGATCGTCTCAATCTCAAGTTTAAAACTTGTTAATAGTAATAGATAATGCATCCCAATGCGAAAATGCCCATACAAAATAAAAATTGATAAGCCAGGTAGACAAACATACACGCATTCTAGAATATGTCTAGGGTAGGTTTGCTGTTACATCTATTCTTGAGCGACAATTCTATTTCATCCGCAAAGTTCTAAACATGTCCAATGCTGCTAGGGTCTATAACAGTATTTTTGCTACCAAACAAACATGATCGCTTCCAAAATTGCGATTGGGGAGCGCAGGTAATACCTTGTCTACTTCTGGCATTTCTAGTAGTTCTAACACTTGATGCTTGTCACTATCCGCAAATATGTAATCAAGTGTACCACAATACATAGCAGCATAATGGGTAAATTTTGGTTCCCCATAAACGTCGCTTGCTGTTTTACCCACATCGCTATATTGACTGTAAACACTTCGCCATTTCCTTCCTTCAGCAAACAATCCCATCAGATCCGAAACAGACATTAATGACGTTTCTTCCGAATCTCCAACGCAGTCAGTTTCATCTGGATTGGACTCTTCCCCTCCAAAAGAACGTCGAGATAAATGAAGTGTTTCCAGTTGTGCCGCTGTCAATGGATTTTGTTGTATCGCAGCATAAGTAGCGTCAATAGGTGCCGTATTAAAATCTAGGAAGCGTTTCAAATGTTAGAAAACTGATGTTCATATTTGCCACTCGATAGATACATGCCTCCTATCAGTAGAGATGACCATTGGCGGCCATCTTGAACAGAATCCATCTTTGACTTGAATTCATCCAACCTTCGCATAAAAATGGCGGTTTGTCGCATTCGCTCGTAAAAGGATTGAGGTCGCCAATATAAATGAGTATTCCCGATCACAAGGCCTTTAGGATGATCCACAAATCGAAGACCAATTAACTGTGCAATATTGCCTGTTTGCTGAGTAGCAGGAGCGAGTGTATCACTGTCGTAATCGAGCGTTGCGTATTCCGCTCTTTCAAATTTTGATGTCTTGTAGCCAATCATGCATCCTATATGCCAACGTTGATCAATAACGTTAACACGCAAGTTGACTATAGTTATTCAATACCATGTTGCTTCGTCGCATGTCTATAAAACTCTGTCTCATAACTGTGCCTATTAGTAAATACTTCAGAGTAAACTGATTTGAACGCACCCCAACTTGGAAAACGATTCCTTATAGAATTCATCGTAGTTATCGACCTCTACGTTGCAGATAAATATCGTTCAGAAGTCAGCAATATCAACTACTACCTTGCAAACACATAATATCTGGCTCGTACTGCGCAATGTCTTCAACAATCATTCGCCTTCGCGTTTTCTGAAAATCTCCGTCAGTCAGTCATGCTAATGGTAATTTGTACTAACCCATTTCAACATGTCCTGTGAATGAGGGAATAACTCTCGTTTTATTAAGCTTTGTGCTAGTATCTTCCGATTCCTGTTAGTATTTGACGAGTGAACGTTATTGAGAGACGTACATTGTATGTCATGACACTGATTGTGCTTAGCGGCTTGGCTACTCCTCTTCCTGGAAGAGGAATGAACCTGCGAATCAATGGTGTAGGAGGCGGAAGTTGTGGTTTTGCCTGAGCAAGGCTCTGATTCAGTTTCTTTTTTTCCTCCTTCTTTTTCTTTTTTTCTAGGCGTAGACGTTCCAGTTCGCTGTGATTCATGGCCACACTGACTTGCGAAAGAATCATGGCAACGATGATATAGTTATTTTCAAATCCCGGTCGAATGTCCCAAGAGGAGGATTAGAAGACTTTCGAGAACGCTCGTAATAATTTTCTAAGAAACTGCATCTATTCAAACCATCTGTTACAATGAAGGACTTTATGGGTATGCCTTGTAGCTTTAAGAGCGCTGCATAACCACATACAAATTCGAATAACTCTTTGTCCCACTAAGTCTGTGAGCGCCATGGGAATCCCTTTCTATCCGACCCTTTGTGGTTGCACCAAAACGGCAGCTTTTATGTACAAAAATTAGACGTACAAAAAATACGGTGTGCTATTCGGTTTGTCACATCAAGGCAAAACTTACGGTTTCTCTATTACTGTCTACAAACCTATAAGGTTAGTATCCGTTTCAAGACATAGAAAAATGATTATGTGGTAGAGGTAGCGGACGCTTGCAAATAATCCAAATCCTCAGAACTTTGATTCGGCCATGCGAGCGCTATTACGAACATCAAATAGCTCTTCAGGTACTGAAGTTCGGGTCAACTTTGATTGTGTCCATCATGATGCAGAAATCAGACCGCACGTGAACAGAAATGTCCGCTCCTACAAGGCGCAGTTGGAAAGCAGCAGGCATGGCGATTATGTTCATGAGTAATGCCGTTCGGATTACTCAGCGACGATTAGGAGTACGTAGCTATCATAATAACCGCATCCCGAATTATGAAGGCTGGTGGAGTACTATTCTCAAACAGCCATCAGGGGTAAGCTGCACCGAAGACACCGTGCGTTTTTCGGTTTTGTTTGTTTGCATGAGCATGGTAGAGAAACAAATACTTTGGTAGGAACATGGTCAATCACCGAACAGCAAGAATGCTATTCCTGTCCCAACTCTTTCGTTACAATCGTCGGTTAATGGTCCAGTAACTTCGGAAGAAACAGTGACACTACAAGGTGAGATTATCACTCTACCTAAGAAACCGGAAGCACCAGAAAACTGTTGTATGAGGTAAAGGAAAGAACGACAAAAGTTATAGAATGGGAAATAGATGGATTAATTCAATATTTATATAAAGCGGTTGTGTGAATTGGTAAAGATTCGAGCGACGACAACAGGAAAGTGAATTCAACTTCATCCTTAGTGTATGGGACTTATATCAAGCGGAAATGGAAGAATACCAAGGTCAGAAAGAGGCTCTACGGGAAAGATTTGTGAATGCGGGAGAACCTGTTCCCAAGCAGCTTATTTCAACCAAGCCAGCGCGAGAGGAACTTCAGGAAGAGATGGATCCTGGAATGCGTGCGTTTCTAGAAATGGAAAGGAGAATGAAGAATTCCTCTGGATAGAACTTATCGCTATTATTGCTTTGTACAGATGACTGATCATGATAGATTTATACTTTTAGAATAAAAAAATGCACGGATCGTTTATAAGTGTTAATTAGTGATAGAAAAGGCGCAGGGAACGTACGTACGAAAGCGTTTCAAGGACCATGATAAAAAAAAAAGAGTACGCGAAAATCAAAAAATAGGATTTCTATAGTTTTAAACTGTCTTATGCAGGACTGGAAATTGATGTCCAATCTATGTCCAGCAATCCTCCTGATAACGACCTGTACCTCGTAGATTTTTGACGTATTCCTGTGCTTTCTCCTCTGATTTGAGACCGAATTGCTGAGCAAAATGAACAAAGGTTTGATTCACGTCCCGAGCCATGTTTTTGGCGTCACCACAAACATAGATGTACGCTCCCTTTTCTAAAAGATCCCATACGTATTGGCCTTCCTCTTGGAGACGATGTTGCACATACACCTTTTGTGCAGTTTCACGCGAAAACGCGGTGATGATGCGTGATTCCCCCCCTAAAACATCGAATAGCTCCGGCCATTCATCAGCGTAAAGAAAATCCTCTTTAGAATTTCGACAACCGAAAAATAGCAATGTGACGCCTACTGGTTTGCCTTCCTTCTTCTGAAGCACTCGTTCACGGACAAAGGCTCGGAAGGGTGCAACACCAGTGCCAGGCCCTATCATAATAATGGGAGCACTAGGGTTACGAGGAAGTCTGAATTGCGACCTTCGGACATGAATTGGTACTCTGGCAATGCGTTCGTTTACAAGGCTTTGACGTGGTCCAGCTAAATTATATTCTGGATAAGACTTTCCATCGTCAATCTGGTTTGTCTTGGCGTGGATTTGCCATAGGTAATTAGTGTTCACACCAAAAACTGTTCTTCCAGGTGTTGGATCGGGCTGGTAATCTAACGTCACAATGGTAGCTGATATAGTGTCAGGACATTCCTTAGATGATGAGGAGATGGAATAATAGCGAGGTTGCAACCGTGAGATATTTTCCACAATCAAATCGAAAGGGACGGATGAAAATATCCCAGGCGTCACCTCTTCTTGGTTTGTCTCTACAATCCATTCTAGTACCTCACCCAAATTCCTCACTGATTCCGCTACGTGGACGCGATATTCATCTTTGTCCTTGGCAAGCCGTTCAAGCACATCCTTCGAAGCATCGTTGGGAGCATATTCGGTCAGGGCCATAAGAGTTTGTCTTGAAGGGATCCCGCAAATGTCAAGATAGTGTCTAAAAATAGCGCGATACGTAGTAGGTACGGGGAATGGACGTTGCTTGGATGCGGCAGTATCCAGAGCACGAACCATGACAACAGAATCGAGCTTCTCGATTAACCCCAGCAAAGAGGCAATTCGGTTCACTTCGACTTCATTATTGGTTGGCCAAATGGCTACGTGGTCACCGGTTTGGTAGCTCAAGTTGCACTCGGAGATGTCAATATTCACATGAAGACAATGCCGACTCGGACTCTTAAAAATATCGCGCATGGTAATACGAGAAAGATACGGATGTTTGGCATCGTGCACAATTTTCCTAGCGGTTACCTTATTGGTTAGCCTTCTGGTCGTCCTGCAAGAACAGAAAAAAGCACCACATACGTTCCCTCTTTCGGCCATTCACTCAATTCTCCATAGTAGACTTGGTTTTCATCGTACGTCAACAGTTCTTCTACACCAAACGTAGCTTGTCTGGGACGTGCTTCTAGGCTTTTCTCATCAACGCCCAGAGCCTCGCAGAAAGCTGGCCACATAGACTCCTGCCATGCAAGAAAATCTTCTTCCATAGACGCGTCATCGTCTCCTTCGCCACGTTCACCGATTCGTTTAGCTCCGAACTCAGTTAGCCGTTTATCTACTGTACGAGCGACGGCGTTATAATGCTCATATGTTTTGTTGCCTAGGCCGAAGACAAGGTAACGCAGATTTTTAAGTGGTTCATCCTCGTCCATTTCCGAAAATTGAGGCGATTCGTCCGTTATCAATTCCCAAAACTCTACGGCATTATCTGTTGGGTCACCTTCTCCATAAGTGGCCAAGACGAAGCAGACGATATAGTCTTGTGGTACAGCGTCCAGGTAACTAAGATCATACATTTCTATATCTGCTGTCATAGAATTGACACCATATCTTTGAAAACACTCTTTTGCCAAACGACACGCGTAGTCTTCGGCTGTTCCAGTTTGTGATCCATAGAAAAAAATAACTCGTCGGTCCTGAAAGGCATAAATTTTAATACACTCCGAGTCTTACTCAATTATTTTCATCTTGCCTGTTCCTTCATGATCTCAACAAAGTTTCGTTTCGTTGAAGTAGAAGGATTCACAGATTTGGTTGAAGGAGGTTCCTCACTTTCAGTTCTCTCTTTACCATACTTCCGGGACTTGACATGTCGATTAATGTACCAGGCAACAGTGCCCAGTCCTAGGGTGCCCAAAAGTACAATTTCAATACTTTCAAACAAACGGTGTGAAGTTTTTGTCATATGGTTTCAAGAAGAAATGCAAGAAGGAAAAAGAGGATATGGCGACAAAAAAGGACGACTTTAATTTGAAGTGTAAGATTGTCCAAAACAGGCAAGACGCAATGGCCAACCTACTAGTTTCCCCTTGTTACTCTACCAATGAGCGTTCAATATCCATGACCGAATCTATCACTTCCACCACACGGCCCTTTTCAGCATCCGTTAATGATCTAAGAGGATTTCGAGGTACACCACCGTATCCTTCTATGTGCTGCAAAGCTGCCTTTACGCCTGCAAGACCATACCACCGCGCAGCTGCATTATCCGCCTTGACCAATTTGGTTTGAAGTCTTCGAGCATTCTCCATTTCCCCAATTTCAAACAGTCGCTGTATCGCCACACAGCAACGTGGTAATATGTTCCCAAGCCCAGGAACCAGACCTACAGCCCCAACCGCTAAAGCTGGCAAGAAAAAATCGGCCGATCCGGCTAACAAAGCGAATTCTGCAAGGCATGCCATTAAATTGCTTATTAACATACGTAAAGGGGACACAAACCTGAAGGATCGGTATGTTCCGCGAGGTAACCTATTTTACCAATATTTCCATCTGTCGCCTTGACACCTATAATGTTTTTGTGCTTTGAAAGCTCCACTAAGACGTCCACACTAATATCCAAGCCTTGGCAGACACCAGGGTAATTGTAGATAATGAGCGGAATAGGTGAGCCATCTGCTACTGCGCTAAAGTAGGTCACGACAGCTTGATTATCCATGCATGTGCGGTAGTAAGAAGGTGGCAACACAAGAGCAAACTCAGCCCCAGCGTCGGCTGCATTTTTACACAGTTGAATTGTCTGTCTAGCGGAAGGAGCACTTGCTCCGGCGACAATCTTAAGCGATGGATTTTCTTTCTTAACAAACTGGCATCCAGCTCGTATGACTTGCTCACGCTCCTCCAATGTTAAGTGAGCAGCTTCTCCCATGGACCCAAGAAAGATAATACCGGATATTCCAGTTCTAGCGAGCATTTTGATATGCTTCTCTAGAGATGGAATATCCAAGTCCTCATCAGAATCAAAAAATGTGGGTATAGGAACAAATACGCCTTTCCCAAGAGGCGTCAACTGCATTGTGAGAAAAGAAAAAAAGAGAAAGGGTATTAAGTTGAGAGTGTGAGAGAATTCTCACCATCCAACCAACATAAACCTGACAGTAGTGAGTGACTTGGTCTGAAATCATGTGTGCTGCTTTTACTGTGTTTTTCCTATTTGTCTGCGTGTTTCTATTTTTTATTTGCAAACTGGGATTCAAGTTTTTGCGGAATCCAAAAAATGCTTTTGCATGATTAGATGAAATATTTGCGGCCAGACTATCCTTCTTTGCGTAAAGTCGTGTCCATGTTCACTATTTACTGAGATAGTTTATTTCAAACCACATCAAGACCAGTCTATTTAAAGAAGTGGTTCTCTATTATTGCATCTAACAAAAAACCTCTCTGCGTGTCAGATCCATCTTTGACAGTCTGAGTGCTTTACTTTTCGCGCTGCTTGAACAATACGCTCTTGAAGGTTATCGTCAACTCGTAGGGCTCTTTTATTACCCCAGCCCTTACTTTGGGCCAAAACTCTTTTATTGGGTTGAGAAAGGGAGACTTGGGAGGAGGATAGAGACCTTTGTATCCTCTTTCTTCGACCAACTGCTTAACCTTGACTGGTGTATGGATGGGTACATTATCTATGACAATATACTAAGCGTTCATTCCGTGGCAATCCAATCTTTTGTGATTGCCTAATAGACAAAGTTTAAGATACAACAGAAGAAAAGGAGAATATAACTACTTGCAGGGAAAATAAAAGTGCAATGTAAGGCAATACAATTGAGCAAAACCGGGACTGGGTACCTTGCCCTGACAGCTTCTGATGCCATAACTGACCGAAACGGATATGATATCATCAATGACGTATAGAAACAAACGAAGAGGGTATATTTCCTCTACAGATGTTCCATTATGTTCCAGACCTTCTGTCAGACTGAGTCCATCTTTACTCTTGGGAGAATTGTTGTCATCCATAAGATATCCATCGATTTCTTATCCATGACTGTGATTTTTGGTTTCAGTAATCCCGTACTATTTAAAAGCGAAGGGACAACATCTTTTCAATTCTTTGACTCTGTTATCCAAAACATCCCCGGTATGTATTTCGCGTTGAATGACTGATATCCCTCTTCTGTAACCTTTATCCTGCATGACCTCTGTCCCGAACCACCTTGGTTGTGTGAGTAAGCTCCCTGCACTCCACTAGGTAAGTGAAAAAGAAATCTTGTCTGTTTATGCACAGTGTCATTCATTATCTTCTGCTTCCAAGTCCTCGCCAGGTGTTGCATCGCTTCAAGTCCTCTGCAGTGCGTTACACACAAACCGGCCACTCATGGAAGCCGTGCCTCTCTCTCTCTCTCTCGCCGCCCCCACCTTTGGATAGGATTACCCTTCGGGGGTAAGTAAGAAAAAAAAAGATGACAAGCTATCCTTCCATTTACTAACCATGAAGATTCTTTTACGCTGCTCGAATGAATTTTGTGTCCGCGGAATGACCAAGTTGAGGTAAGTAAAATATATTTCCCGCATAATCCATTTACTAATGACGCATATTTAGCGCAAAATTTATTTAGAGTAGCGTAAAAAATTGTTCAAGAAACAGTATGCAATTTCGTCTGGATATATCAAATGACGCAAACGACTTCATGAGTTTCATCTATATTGCTTTACTAAAGACATACATTTACTAGCTTTAATGCTTAGAGCTGTGTCAAATAACAATTCAATAAGCATTATATATTCTCTCCTTTTTGAACCCTTTTCGTCCAACTGAACCATGTATTAAAGCCTTGATATGATTGGATGAAACTTTCGACGTCAAAAAATTCCTGGGATTTTTGACGTTCTCTGCCATATCCGTTCGCTGGTGCTCCTCCACCATGAGTTTCAAACGACGAAATGTGGATCAACAGCCGAAATTACCTCCAGGTTCACGACTGAGTGCATACAACGGTCAGCTTTTGATCTCGACTGGGGTGCCCTCACTCGACGATATCCTCGGTGGTGGATTACCAGTCGGTACCGTTCTATTAGTCAAAGAAGACCGCGCAACGTCCTACGCTCAACTGCTGCTTAAATACTTCCTTGCACAAGGTGTCGCTTCCGGACACCACTGTGCATTAGCTTCACGCGATGACGATCCGGAAGAATTGTTGCGAAATTTGATGTGGTTGGCTAACGCAGCCGAACCTGACGACGATGACGATGCGGAAGCTACCAAAGCGAGCCGGTCCGATAATGATCGTATGAAAATCGCCTGGAGATATTCGCATCTGAAAAAGTTTGGATCAAGTATCAGAGCATCCTCGCCTACAACGACAACGACAGCTACTACTACTAAAACAACTACGCCAACAACAGAAACAACAACTACACCCAAACCCGCATCTACTGATCCACCACCCTATTGTAGTTTATTTGATCTTACTAAGAGGATTCCTCAGGACATTTTAGATGAGGCTAAGACAACGATTATTGATCGTTCGACAGAATTCGAGATGGACGATAGTGACGACTACGGAACGTTACTTGATGACATTCGACAGGTGGTCGTCAAAGGAGGTTTTAGGTTAGTGCCGTTTCGTTATGCTAGGAATAGCCATTCAACGTTTGTTTATCAGTTCGGCTATTGCCATGCCACCTAACACACCTCGTAACGCGCTCCGAATCGGCATTCATTCCTTAGCTTCTCCCAGCTGGCGCTGTAAATCAGCCTATGTAAGAATGGACGCGATATGGTAACTAGACGCGTCAAATTGATAAGGTCTTTAGGACGTGTACAAATTTTTTCATGCCTTACGAGGCCTGTTACGTTTTTCCTTTGGCGCTGCACTTGTTACAATTCCTGCGTATTTGTACGATAATCCCAGCTTTATTCGACGTATAGAACATATAGTGGATGGAGTGATTGGCATTGAGTCCTTTGCTGGTACGTAGGATGATAGTGAAGATGATGATGGCGTGTTTAGGGTTATACTATAGGCTCTCCTGTCCATAACGATGCTCCATACACACAAAATTATCACGGCTTTTTCCATGTGGATAAGCTTCCCGTCTTGAATTCTCTTTTACCTCCCAGCACGAAGTTATCCGTGTTGTCTGGCGGAGGCAGCAATGACCTTGCGTTCAAACTCCGTCGAAAACGATTCACGATAGAGACATTCCATCTACCGCCAGAAGGAGGTGTCAGTACGCGACGTACCGAGCCACCGCCAGAAGACAAGACAAAGAAAACGAAGGATTCTTTGTCCGGTACAGCACTGTCAGCTGCTGCGCAGAAGACGAGCACACGTCGTTTGGGTGTCGGCTGCGGATCTTTGCCGGGGAAGAAAGATCCTTTGGAGTTTTGATAATATCCCACATTAATCTATATTTGACGATTTAATGTACCACCTTGTAGAAATCTGTAGTTTAAATGATGACGTACGATCGCCACTTTGTTTTATTGCGAAATTCTTATTAATGCTAGCTTGGGAGATTAATCTTTGGTGGTATGCTTCTTTGTGACAGTGACCTCGAAGTTCTGTCAGTAGCGCATTTGCTTACCGCTGTTCTTTTTCGTTCAGTGAAACTGCGGGTTCTACTCTATAGGCAAGGAATGTTTATTTCAATACGTCCAATCTTTTTTGGTTGCTTTTCGTACTGGTCCACTCTGTCCTGAGATACCGCCTGCTACTCGATCACTGTGCTCTTGTTTTCTGACCAGCTCTGCGACAGTAGTAGACACCTCTTCAAAGGAGTCCTTAAAGTCGAGCACACTTGTTAATGGGCTCAACTACTTCGGTGTTATTGTTTTTAATGTTGATTTATGACGAGTCCAAACTACACCATGTTTCTTGGGAGATTGTATAATATCTTTCGATCCACCAGCAGATACGATTGTTTACATGGAAAGAGTCTGTAAGGCTGTATAACATAAGACTAGCCTGACATTGTGAAAAACGAATTTGAAACTGAATAATGCCTACAAATCTTTTTCACTTCCCCCTGTAACTTCGTCATCTGAATTCTAGTTATGACAACGTGGTGCTATTATTGATCGCGGCTGAAGCAAGATCGAAAATCCGGAACTGGAAAGGACTGTTTGCACCGAGCTATAAATAGAACAGTTAAAAATGGACTCTTGTTTCTATCATTTCTTGCTTGCTCTTTTTGACCTGCGTATCTTATGCCTGCTGATTTACCATTGTATAAACCTGATTCAGGAACAGGCTCAAAACGACCTCGTTCTAACAGGCGCTTGCTTCTTGGCCTTGCACTCGTTGGTGCCTTACTGTTGTTTTATCTTAATGTGCGAGTCTCTTCACCACAAATCTCAATTACACAAGAGACAACGATCGTTTCGACAGACGCTACGCCAACGCCCAATTCCCAGGCAAAGCAACCATCTAAAGATATACCTCCTTTGGTTGATACTTTCCTGGAAGACCAAGACGAAGACGAAGGTCCTCTGGATATCAATGAGACGGATGAACAAGACGACGCACAGTCCATGGCGAATCCGGGAAAAGATGAAATTCCTGTCAACACCTCGAAACATTATACTTATCTCGTTGTCATTGCTTCCCCAGCGCAGTACATGTCCCGGCGCCGGTTAATCCGCGAGAAATACTTTGGCATGAGAGATAATTTACTACCTTGCATGCGATATGATACAGATGTTTATTACAAATTCTGGATTCACGGTGGACCGCCTGCATCGAACACGCCTGTACGACGCCAATATGAAGCTGAAATTATGGAATGGAATGATTTGGTAGAAATGCCACCGAAAACAGCATTCAATCAAATCAACGTCATTCAATGGGTAATAGATGATACAAATGGATATGTCAGTCATCGTTGCTGATATACACCTTTCCATTTTTACGTTATAATTAGGCTGATGAACTATCGAACAAAGAAGGCATCACATATGACTACTTGATCGTTCAGGACATTCATAGTTTTGTCCGTATCTCAACCATCAAACATGAACTTGATAGCGGTATCATTGGCGAGAATACAGAGTCATCCGACACGCTTAGTAGCGAAGCAGCACTGCATTTGGTATGGGGTACTTTCTCTGGTAAACCTGCGGATCAGAGTGCCTTCATCATCGGATCGACTGCTGCAAAACTTGCTCTAAAGAAACAAACTGAGATCCAGCTTAAATCTTCCGATGCCTTATTGACGAACATGTATAATTACTATCTACAGTTCAACAACAGATTAGAGAAAGCAATAGAATCCATGCCACCTGAAGCTGCAGATGAAGTAAAAGAAAAGGTGGTTCCGACATTTCTTGCTGAGGATCGTGACACGCATCGATTTACACAATGGGAGAACAACGTTGAATCTATCAATGACCAACATCGTATAATTACACAGGTCTACCAGGATACGGAGTTTGTCGAGCTAGCCGTTTGGACATCGCTTGAACCTGTTTTGGTATGCCATCCCCGTCCACAGAACCTGCCTCCCCCGATGGACCCGTTAGATGACGACGAAACAGTAAACCCTCCAGCGACTAGGCAGTCGATCTCAAAAGGATTGTCCACTGCTATTGTGACTTCGTCATTTATTTATGACGCTTGCATGGAGCCATCTGGCACGAAAGCTGCTATGAATAAGCGCGACTATGCTTTACGTCATGGTTATTCCTTTGTCGCACGATCTGCTGAATTTGCACAAGAAGCAATTCGCAAAGAGCGTAAAACAGTATGGGGTAAGATCGACGTCATTGAAAAGGTCCTACCCAAATATGAATGGATCTTCTGGTTGGATATGGACGCTGTGATCATGAACCAGGATCGGTCATTAGAAAGCCTTTTCAAAGATCTACGAGAACGCTATCCAGGTGACAAGGAAGCCTTCGACCGAGAGATACATCTTATCGTGGCTCGTCCAAACGGTGATCCTATGATCAATGCTGGCGTATTTTTAATGCGGTACTCGTCGTGGAGTATGCAGTTTTTGCGTGAACTTCAGCAAACCACTGCATGGTACAACAAAGGCCCATCCTATGAACAAGGCGCGATGTGGGATCTGTTGAATAAACCGGAGCACAGCAAACATACGTTCTTATTGGATAGAGACGATCACACTTTTAATACCTTCCCGAAGCGCTATCGAGATGGTGATTTTATTGTTCATTTTGCTCCCGACAAATGTCCCAACGATGCCACTCTCAGTGGTCTCCGAGCAGCTGACAAAATCAAGCTAGGCGAGAAAGTCACAGCCGCAGATCTGCAATAGACTACTTGATTGTAATATTATTCTCTATATGGAGCTTACCTTCCTGTTGATTTTTCAATCTGTACGTTGTTCTTTTTCATTTTCGTTCAATTAAGCATATATCTTTGTCTTTGTCGTTCCATAGTCACATGCTGAATTCCGTCGCGAACAGACCCCGCTTCTGTTGACGAGCGTGTTTAAGTTCGTTTGTTCATCGTACGCCCGACGAAGCGTTTGGCGGCCTCGGTGTACTGATCTTGCTGCTGTTCTCGTTGTCGTCGATCGTTGAAGTTCAGGAAATCCACCGTGAAGTCTTGAACGAGCCATAAAATGTCGCAGCAAAAGTCGACATAGAGGATCCCGACCTGTTGTTGCCACAGATGATCGTATGCATTTCTCCTGATAGTGACCCCTTCTTGGCGCAGATATACATGGAATCCTTTTAGACTGATGGTGCTACAGAGATTTCAACTGTGAAGTTTAGAATGTAAAATTAGCTGTGGGATACTCACAGCTGTTTTCCTCGCCATGAAGGTAGTTCTGCCCTCTTACTAACCAGGCTATCAGTATTCATACGAATCATGTAAGTCTTTCACTATGACACTTACTGGTATAAGTAATAATAATAACAAAAGGAAGAAGCTAGTTAAAGTGATCTTTAAACAGAATGAAAATTCAAGAAAGCAAGCATAAATTAAAAAAGAAATGTGGATGTCTGTCTTGATGGATGAATCCTGTTAAATACTCATTAATATCAGATTTTAGAAAAAGAGGTGATAAGTCGACGTGGAGCTTCGTATGCATACGTGTTAACTCTCAAATGAATTCAATGCATGAATAACTTGGATCGATCTCATCGCAGAATATAATAAAACAATGAAGGCACACAATAAGATGAAGAGCCGGCAGCTTGTATTATGTCTGGCAGTAAGAAGAGATATTATCAAAGTTCATTATAATTATGGAACACTATGGGAAATGTGGATTCCTACTGGTCTCTATCAGTTCCTATTGAGCTATTTCTGGTTCCTGATGTACTATTTTCTATTAAGTATAAAATAGTCCATTGGGAACCAACGTTGCATTCTGCAGCGGACTCGGAAACTTTGGTTCCTGATGTACTATTTCTTTACTTAATGAAAAGCAGTACATCAGGAACCACTTCCCATAGTGGAACCCCCTGTGGTGTTTGAGGAGGGCGCGTGATAAAATTATTATTGCTCAGCATATGTGTCAATTCAAATAAACGGATACTAAATATGACCTTTACATAGGGTCGCAGAGGGCGCCCACAGTGAGTCCGATGCCGCCAGCGCCAATAACAAGAGGAATAGCAGCAGCAGCAAGATCAAGATCTTGACACTCTGTTAGATGATTAGAAGCTCCATTGAGGTTTTTATATTTTTTGTTAGTCCTTCAACTAGTTTTATAACTTCTATCTTACTCTACTTTGCCTTGTGTTTTAATTATATTGGTTGTTTTCTAAAGTCTTCTGCAGCCTTCTTCGATACGATTCGAAAGTTCATCTGCGTAATGCCTCGTGAAAAGGCATCTTGGCATGTCTTTGATTAGATTATGTAAAAGTTGCATCATTTTCGGGAGCGTCCAAACTAGGTCCATGTAATTTTCGTTTTGGTTTCATTTATACAATAATCCGCATGGAACATTCCGCAAATACAGCGTGTATCAACATAGACAATGCTCACTGGCCTATCATTCCAATTAATGATATATTCATGTCCAGCTTGATTTAGAGGTTAAATCACGTTAAACACTAATGTTAAAAAAATGATGGGGAAAGAGTGCAAAAGGAGAGAACCAGTACGGGGTCACGGTTTTAATTGGCAGTATCAGCTTGTTTGGGGACAGATGAGCGGAAATATAATTGAAGATTGCCATGTAGCTCATGTCAACTCTGTTAAAAGAAAATAATATAGAAACGGACTTGGAATGAGTATCCAAATTCGAGATAGGAGAGTTGATTTCTTCCTGCGACAGCTTATTAACAGTATTAGATATATCTTTTTTTGGACTAATAATACCTGGAGACATTTTTAAAGAGGTTTGTAAATTGCTTTTATTTTTCTGAGCGATACTTTCTGATTAATCCAAGAAGGGATATCGAATTCCGAATGAGAATTTGATTTTATTCCTTGGCCCAGATGAGCAAAAAGATAATAAATATGTCCACCAGGACCAGTTGAATTCCTTAGGAGTCAAAGCTAAAAAAACGCCTCTTTTGGGGTCAGACTTAAAAAGAGGTGACAGTAGTAAAATAGAAGACATGATCATTTGCGGTCGGCATCGAAAATACCGAGAAAAGCGCGAATATCAAAAAAGCCTTTTACAATGAAGGCGCGGACGACAGCACTGCAAAAAGGAGCCCTGATCCAACGGATAGCGCCAATAAATTGGTCAGCAAAGGTACCAAAGGCAAAGTCTACCTGTACTGTTGATTGAGAGTCGTGCTAATCGCAACGCCCCTGTATCAGCTGGATAGAAAAGGATCATAGTCGTCATGAAGAGCAAGGTCGATCAATGATGACAAAGACTGATACAATGCCTGTTGATCTCAAAAAATCCTGGCAGGCATCCAGCCACATATATCCTGCTCTGCTTAATCCTCCAATAAAAATACTACGTACTTCAGACGTGTTAACAGAGGGTTGCGCTTTACTTGCGACATCGTACAGCAGCAATATCGTCGAAAATTTCAAGTCAAGGATCTGTTCATTTATCCAATACCGACTTCATTTTTCACAATACATACTAATTTTTGTATAAATAGACTTTTGCTTAAGAATTCTTGGTAGACACTTGGCGAAAAGGAAGCTATGAATATAGCTTCGAATACGTATTTGAACGTATTAGTGGAGGTATTTTCGAATGGCCGGATGGAATAGAGCCAACTCTGCCTTTGATAGTTTTTACTGATAGTTCATGCGATGACGGGTTAGACAGGAGGGAAAAAAGATTGCAGAAAGACAAAGACAAACAAATTGTTACGAGAATAGAAGTAAATATCATTACACGTAAACCCGCATCATCCCAACGTCACCATGAATTCGCTGCATACTTTCTTCAGAAATTTTCCGCATTAGCAAGGTTTTATGGACGTTGCATGGCAAAAATATCGTTCACAGATTACTAAGACAAACAGCGAGTTCCGGAGGAGTTTGCAAACATACTTGTAAATGGCGGGAAAATGTATTGTAAGAGACGGGGAACGAACACGAGGCGCAATTGGAAGAAAAGAAGAAAGCGAAGATATAAGCGCAAAGAACAAAAGAAGTTGCAGTGCCGCTCCAGGTGAGTGGTGAGATATAGATACAAGCAAAGGCATTAACGAAAGTTTCTCATTCAGTCGAAGAGAATCTACTTTGAGATCGACTTTGAACAAACCACATCCACAGACATGAAAGTGCCACCCATGCCTTTTTGGAACAACAAGTAAAATACCATTGATTGTGTTCGGAGCGGGAATGTTTAGAGTACAACGGCACGCTTCAAGAAAAGGGAAAAGAACAGCAGTGGTCAACAAGTTATGGAATCCAGTTAAAAGTAGAGAGCGACATGGTAAGCTGATCGCTGTGACTATAGATGAGTTCTGGTACTTCACAGGTTAGTGCATCTTATTTTATGTTCGCGTTTATGGATAGTATATCCAGGTTTGTCATGCATGCATGAGAAGAGACTTGAACAAGGTCATTACAGTCTACGGTATTTTTCACCACGGTATATCAGTATGCAAAAACTGTCATATACTGTGGCAAAGAGATGTCCGCTCGGTTAAATCGATGCATCACATCGCTGACTCGTTGTGACATGGATATGGATGCTTTGCAGAATTTTGTCGACCCGCAGTAGTTTATTTTTTTAATATAACCACTAGGAATGTAGTTTCCTGTTACCTTAGGTAGCAGTGATTCATATATATACACGTCTCGAACGGTAAGTTGAATAACTGTAGATCACCATGTTCTGACGGCCCGTCGTTTCGCCTTGCCCAACTTTATTCTTGTGCATATCATCGGAGTAAGTAAGAAATCACTATCCTAGGGAAAAAATGTTCTCACATACCCCTTACCTATATCATTTCCAGTCGACGCAAATTTGATTTAACTGTCAACGCAATAAACAGCACATGGCATTGCGCAGCCGTTTTAAGTTTAAGCGGCGACAATAGATGTGGCACGGTGATGGCACTGTGCACGTAAAATGCGAGGGTCAACCTCGTTATGCACCGTTCTCTCTTTCCAGGTCCATGACCCTTCTTACAGACTTGCCACTTGAAGTTATTCGTGCTATCGTTTCCTACCTAGCCAGCTATGACAAACTCTCGGTTCTCTGTGTCTGCAAAAGCTGGAATAACACTTTTCGCAGTCTATTGTATCGTAACGTCGCAGTCCACAGCCGAGCTAAGCTTCGAAGACTCTTGAAGTTCCTTGAAAAACACCATCACTCCAATGAAACAGGCAACATCGTACGGTCCTTAAAACTAGATGTTCCCGATCTTACTGGCGATGAGGTCCGTCGACTACGACTTGCATGTCCTAAAGTCGAATCTCTGTCCGTCAACTTTGGTAAAAGTAGCACAACAATGGAAACTGAGAAAGCCCGTGATTGTATTTATTGTCGCTAACGTTTACTACTGTTGTATCTCGTTTTATAGGATCTTCTTTCGAGGATATCATTGCCTGGTGTACAGCACAAGGGACCGAACTAACCCAATTAAATCTCTCTGCAGTGAACAATCAAGTCGGATTTCACCGCATCCTTGATGTGTTACCTTCCATTAACCGGCTTCGGTATTTGGCTCTCGATAATATCGACTCGCAACATGTGATGACTCTGCATCGCATGGATCTTATTCATAAAGCTTGCCCCCGTCTCGAAACCCTTATTCTGGGTATTTCACAGACGGAGAGAAGTACAAGACCACCTCCCATTGAAGATATCGATCCAAAGGTTGAACCTATCCAGACCTTGCGAAAGATAACTCTTGACTTTGGTAATGCATTCTATCACTACCCCCAATGGCTTCATTACTTTGGTTTACGTTACCCTAACCTCGAATCCTGTCGGTTCGAAAGAGGTTTCCATAAATGGCCAGGTCGCTCCTCTACAGCAGCGGAGGCCTATCGCACTTTTGCCAAGAATTGCCAGCAGCTAAGGAGTATTCGATGGGTGTCCGTCACATCACTAGATCCACTGTTATTTGAAGCTTTGGCGGAATTCAACACTACCCTAGAAGAAATAGACCTGTATGAAGACAGAAAGTCTGATTTGTACGAAAACTTCAAAATCTATGACTGGCTGCTGGCAAGCCCACTGGCGCAGAAGATTTCTAGGCTGTTCATCGGTCCTCGGCCCGAGTGCTCTCATCCATCTGAATTTTTAGACGATATTGGGCGTTTTCGTGGTCTGAGGAAGCTGAAAATTGTTGATAGTCGAGATGAAGTAATCCCATTCGACATGAACGATATCCTAGCGTCCTGTCCTAATGTCACCCAGCTCACGCTGGATAATATCCAATTAACCGCAGAAAGGACTATCAATCCCAAACCGCATTGTCTCGTCTCCTTGGAGATTGTTAATGCAGATCTGAACACATCTGTCTTTGAATGTATCTCCAGCCAATGTCGTGGACTTGATAAACTGCGTCTAGACCGATGCACGTATCCAACATCATCCTTGAAGGTCTATATACCCATGCAACACCAATCGTTTGATAAATTTGAGCTAGTCTGCGATAAACGAGCTGGAATGGGCACTGTACGATTTTTTGCCCTCACCATGCATATCGAACACAGTCATAAGACAGCGCATGAAGTGGAATTTGATCCAACTGTAACCAAGTGGTATTATAGTACGGATATACACACCACATTTGATGACACAGGCTTTGCGACAAGATTTCTTCCTCTTTCTACAGACGATGTGTCCACCATAAAGGCAATCGTGAGTCAATCACGGGATCAAGCCAACAAAACTTCATTAAAGGAGCTATGCAGAAGACAGGATCGAGAATTTAGATCCCAGCTTAGATTCCGTAACCTGGTGAGCGGCTACGTTCATATTCATTGCCAATCTGTCAATCACATGTATATCAATAAAAAGAGCACCTGTTAAGTAAGAAGCAAGGCTTAGTAAAGTAGTCTAAGTTACCATATCAACAAGGTACATACATATCGGGTCCTGGAATTTTGGATAAAAGATTCTCTACGCTATCTTATGGCTGATCTTATCTAAGGTGGTATACATACTGAACGTCTGCGTTCATTTTCCGCGCGCATATGATACCTTTTCTTTTACCTGTTGTGGAATTGTTGCAGGTTACGAATCATAGCCACAGAGTTCAAACAGCAGTCTAAATGGGTGAGAAGGAAACGGAGCATATATTGCTGAAAATCGCTAATTACGCGGAAGGAAAGTCCATGATAGATCGCACAAATGTGTCATTTTGCTCTTTTATATTTCTCTAACGTTGGTTGACGGTGCATTTATGTTAAACGCCAACCTGACGCTCTAACCTTCTGTTAAGGACCCGCTTTACTAATGTTGTATTCGCAAGCGATTAACAAAATATAAAATGAAGCTTAGTCAAGATCGGTTGCTCTAAATCCAAATTTTACTAGTTGAGGCATATAAAAGGGGTGAACTCCCACTCTAAATAAACGGATATACCAAAGTCTCACAGTATTCTTACTGCTTTCTTCCTCATAACATTTACACACGCTACGTTCTGGAGTTTACTTCGGACATCTCAACTGGAACTACTTGTTTGACTGTTCTTTCTGTTCATAGGGGCGTCTGCCGCAAAAGGGAAGGAGAGGAACTAAGTTGGACAGAGGTAGCAATCTGCTCAGAGCTGCTCACACTTCGCTGGATAGGATGATACTGTTTGTCATCACCTCCAAGATAATACCCATCTTCTGCAAACACACTATCGCTATTCCATAACTTGGCCACCTCGGCAGTAACCCGTGTCACATGCAGACAACCCTGCTTCACTGTCTTGGGCCATACAAACTCTTCTTCGGTCGAGATCGCCCGGATAGAGCTCATCACCGATACGATAGCCTAAAAGAAAGAAAATAAAGTCGCTTATTAGGTAACTTTCCCTCAGGTCCAGCTGCATTGATACCTTGAGATATCCATTGGTATCTTCCCAAAATCGACGACTTAGTTCTTTCCGTGAGGGCGATGAGGGTTGCTCATCTTTTGTCATGCTCTCCAATGCCTTATCCAGGCGCAGCGTCAATTCTGCTGCCTGTTGACCTATCCTTGCCAAGTCATTAAGTTTCTTAGCCAATGTACTAGAAACATTCGTCGCCAAGGCTTCTTCAATCGACTCTTTCAATAGCTCCACAACGCTAAGGGACCCCATGACGGCTAGCTTGAGATGATTAAAAAGCGACGTATTATCTTCTGTATTTGGTGAAGTGAGAGGAGATATGACGGGTGAAGTCATCTGTTCACTGTGAGATCTGCCTCGATTAGCAGCAGGTAACAATAGTGGTAATGGGGAGAGACTGCTGGATTTGTTACTGTTCGTATGATTAGAGGTTGGCGTGGAAGATGTAGGTTGGAGCAGGGGTGAGGGCCGAGCAGGTGGGAAATAAGACTGTGTAGCTTGGGAGGGTGTTCGTTGAGGGGTTGATTCACCCGTTAACAATGGAGCAAGGACCTCCCAAACCTCTTTCATATCGACTGTCGCTCCATGGATGGAAAGAAGGAGGTGGCGTGCATATTTAGCTTCCAGAACTTGAACGAGCGTTGATAGTCTGGCCTTGATTAGTAAACACAATTCCTTGAGTGTTGCAATGGTCGAAGCAGCGTGTTTCACCAGTTCCATTGAAGGTGATTCCATCGCTTGCGCCAACCTTTCCGAATTGGATTTTGCTTTTTGTAAGATAGGAGTGAATGCTGAGGTTAGACCGTCATTGACGATGCATGTCAATATCCGGCGAAGGGTACGTTGTAGCAACGTTGTAGAAAACAATAATGTGTGGCACGCCTCCATCAGTTGTGCCATGGACCATCGCACTCCGCTGACTGACCTGCGCTGAAAGTATTCTGCATCATGTTCTAGCGGTGTGCGGTCCATAGACAGTACATTTAGATTTGCTGAAGACATATCGTTGCGTGTGGCAATGAAACCTTCTGTGGGTGTGAATGGCATTGCTTTTGTCAGATTCAAGGGCGGAAGAGCGGCTATTCGGCTCGTCAATCGATTAGTTGATAGTTTTTGTAGGGCAAGTCCATGCTTATTTAGGCTTAATCCTACAACAGCAGAGTCTGAGTTGGCTGCGAGTGATCGCAAGGCTGCATGAGGTTCCATGAAAATGACACAATTCGAATAGGGTGAGATATAATTTATGATTAGTAAATGGAAGGGTATGTTAGAAATTTTTTGCTTATTCACGGAGGGTATCCAGCACTCGGCTGGGCGCTGACGCCGCACCAAATCCATGATGAACGTGAGCACAAAGAAAAAAAAGTCCGGGAATATGTCATCCTGCACAAAGAGGCCACCGTTCACCCTGTGGAGAATGTTTGCTTGCCTGAGCCGTTAGACTGCAAAGAACAAAGTCAAGAATCATCCCAGTATTTTGTCTGCTTTGATATATTTATTGCTTTGTTGGATTTCGCCTGTTTTCCGAAATCGTCTGACGTTTCAGGTTGCCTTGAATGTCCGGAGGCATATGTTGTCCTTCCTTTCAGAGACGAATACTTGCTGTAACTCCTTGATGCTCTTGCTCCATTGACCAGAATAGTGTGTGCAGGAGAGATAATTTCAGTATAAGATCAAGGTTCATTGCGTCCAGAGGTTAAATTGCTGTATAATAACACTAAATTTGATGTTGTCGCACCTTGTTCCACTCAATGTTTCTCTCGAAAAATGCCTTGTCCGTATCTTTTGTTTAAACTTGAGAGCATTTCTGGAAAAGATCGTGTTAATGAATGATAATTTATTATAGTAGTTCGAAAGTTTCTTCTGTTTAGAGTACAGTATGTCATTCGATATCCTTTTGATTCCATACTTGTAAGATTGACTTACTATACTGGAATCATGCCGTTAGATAAGTTTCTCATGTTTATGCGCTTTGACTAACCAGGTACTTTTGTTGTACGTTGGTTTGATGAACTTATTAATAGATTATGTAATTGAAGATTCTGTCCGAGATAAGCCAAAAGTAAAGGGCAAAACGAGTCAGTCGATCAATAATAGAAAGTCTATGTCCGTTTCACTCGTTATCTATCCTCACTACTGTAGTAGGTCATCATCCACCTTCTTATGTATCGTCCTTAACTGACCAGAAACTCTTCCTCACGCAATGTAAATTGCGAGAGTACAGTAACAGCACATAAATCCATCGACTCTTTCATTCTATCCCAAGTGTTTTCTTTCTTGAATGAACATCGTCATAGAGTAGCAATATCATGCTATGTTGTTATCGCTTTTTATCTTGTATCTTAGCATTTGAACTATGTACAGTAAAAGCATGGCTCTTTTTTTTTACAACCTTGAGCATTGTGTTAAGGAATTGTGCTTGTGCCTAATGTTATTTGCTGTCCACATAAAGTAATAAGTGGAACAGATTGCATCGCAAAAAGCTGCAAAAGCTCCAAATCCATTTAACCTGGACATCGCCAAACGAGCTTTATCCGACTGCAAGCGCAAACAGTAGGTGTCAATGACAACAAGCTGCCCAATACGCCAACTTTATCAAGTAATGGTGCCCTTCTTAAGGAAGGTAAAGATACCCCAGCGCTTCCCCTCGTATAGTATCCGACCGTGAGTATGTTTTGTGGTATGTTTTATGCATTTACATTTCTCTCTTTTCAATAGCTGTATAATTACAATTGTCCATATTATCTGTCGCACTTAAAAGCAATAGAAAATATAGTGATATTCTTAAATTATGCTAGGAATTGAAGCAATTCAATAATATCGTGAGATACATCTCTATTGCAAGAATACGAACTTAAGGTTTAACCAGAAAGGCAGATAGCGGGGGTTTAATCCATTTTCTACAAGACTCTCGCAGCAAACAGGAAAAAATAAGAGAGCTAAACCTTTCACATGAACCGTAGACAAGACATATTCCGCCGAGAAAGGCCAAGTGTGCTTGAACGATTAGGACGAACAAGCTATCACGCAGGTCGTCATTCTACTGATTATACTGATTATCCCCGTGAGCGAATTGACGATCGCGGTCGGCCATTGGCTCGATCCATCAGCAGGTCATCTGGGACATCTTTGATCATAACGAAAACGGACAATCGTTTAACAAGTAGACCAGAAGCGTTCGCTGATTCTGGAAAGATATTTAGAAACCGTCCATTACCTTTACGTACAGTGCAGTATTTGGATTCTGCCAGTTACCCCCAAGAGCGACGACCTCATTGGCAAGAGCCAAGACGCGGTGATCGTTATCGACCTGAACATCGTTCATTAGGACGGCAAAGGTTTGGGCACTCGGTAGAAGAAAGTCATAGAGAAACGAAACGGTCAGAAGATACGGCAACGAGTGCAACGACGAACGATGATGCATCAGAGCAACTGGATAAGAAAGAGAAGGCAAAAACTATTGTAAAGGAGACAGTAATATCTTTGGAGGCAGATGAGGGAGAGGAGGACGAAATAATGCGGCCGGATTGGGGAAGAGATTCAGAGGATGAAGAAATGGTCCGATCGACAGAGAAGACTTCGTCATCGCAGGAGAAACAGGAAGAAGGTGTGAAAGCAGCAGCATCAGCAGCAGTTGTGGAGAATGATGACTTACCCCATCCTTGGCAAAGGATATTATCGAGTAAAGGTGAAATATATTACTATAACCCCGAGACAGAGCAGAATGTATGGGACAAACCGAGTGCGGACGCGAACGGAAAGGCAGAGGCTGCCAAATTCCAGGAAGAGCGTAAATCAAACCGTCCGCACCACGATCAACAAAGACGTCGTAGTTATTCTATAGAGGAACGGGTGCGGCCAGAAAACAAGCGAGCGCGTTATACTGAAGGGGGGCGATCAAGTCGAACTGAGTACTCAGTCACACATGCCCGATCCCGACGAACATCACCAGGTTCGATACCTCTGGTTGGACCAGCAGCACCTGTAAAGAAGGGACCATATCATGATGAACGGGCATTGCGCGAGCGTGACCGACGATCTCATCATCACATCAACGGTGACATAGATGCTCCTGTTTTAGCGAAAGAAAGCAGTGGAAGGCTAGATCAAGTACGTCCATGGCCTAGATTAGCACGGGAGAGGTCCCCAGGGTCGAGGTTGTTTCATGGTCGATCGGAGGAAGCGATAATGGAACGCAGTCCACGCGATTATAACAGAATAATCGGAAGACGACGTCGAACTTATCGATAGAATTACGTTAAGAAGAACCGATTGTTTTCTACGTTAAGCTTATCCATGTTGTGTACGTGGTCGATGCATCTAATGAGAATTGGTTTTCGTTTGTCCTCGCCTCTTCCGTTGTTTCCAGTGACACAGTAAAAGAAACGAAAAGAGAACCTGCGAAAAACAGTTTCTTGAGTCGCTCCAAGACTTTTCATTGCGAGGAGATTCTTGGGATATCGATCCTATTTTGCTAAGAAGCAAGCTCGAAGTACTTGATGTCCGTGTAAGGTACCATTAAGTCATATATGACATGACGAAGGCAAAATGGTCTAGCCTATGCGTGTTCAATTCTGGCGTGTGACTCCATAATGAGTAGACGAGACGAGCAAGGAGAATTCTCCACAGAGAGACGGTCCTTTGTACGACATGTGTTTGACAATCGGGTGCGATAAAAAAGTGCCTACCATATGGTTTTTGCTTTTGACATCCGCTTCTTTCCCAGTCTTCCATCTTTGCTAAATAAGGTATATTCTAAATCCACAATCGGAGCCGGCAAAATTAGCGCATAGTACAAAAAACCTACAAATGGTAATACCAAGGCAACGGATCCACAACCCCGTCACAGATCAACGACCTAAAAAAAAGTGCACTTTTTAAAGGCGAACGTACATCCTTGCCGTTTCTCCGTTTTTTCTCCCACTTTGCCCTTCTTCTGCTTCTTCTCTTTCCTCTTTCCTCCTGTTATGTATAAAGAACATACAAAAAAGGCAAATTGATTTCGCTCTCTAAAATATCCCTTCCGATAATCCCTTAAAGATCGTCAGTTTTTCTTAGTCTGAATCGCTGCATTGAAATTCTTCTATCCCGATAATAGGATAGATTAACAATTTATACAAACTTTTATCCATTATTACTATGTCTGTTGGAACTTTATCCGTTGTCTTCGCTATCTTGGGAGGATTCATTCTACTCTTTGGACTGTGCTCGTTGGTAATCAAGGAAAAGCTATACATATCAGAAGCATGTAAGAGTCATCTGGCATAATTTTGCCTCTTATGGTATGGTTCTGTGGCTGATGCATTCTATTCAAAACGATCAAACTTATAGCGGTTGCCATTCTATGTGGTATCATATTCGGGCCATTATGTGCAGACTTCATCAACGTAAGCCATTGGGGAGACGAATTAGCGATCACCCGGGAGTTTTGCAGAATCGTAATTGCCATTCAAGTACGTTCTGGATGAAAAGCCGATTTATCGCATCATGTGTGAGATTTCTAATTAACAAAAATAAATCAAGGTTATGGCAGCCGGCGTTGCTCTTCCCAAAGCTTATTTACGGAAGGAGTTTCTATCCTTGTTTATCTTACTAGTACCAGTCATGATATGGATGTGGATTATAAGTGGCCTATGCGTCTGGGCTATGGTACCCAACGTTAATTTTGTAAGTAAAAAAGTGTAAATGATAAATACGAACAAGTCAATCCGAATGTTTATGTTTATTTTCTTTCCTATTAAGCTTCATTCTTTGATGATTGCTTCATGCTTTACACCGACGGACCCGGTAAGTAGGCGTGTGTGCGAAAGGGTGTCATGCGTCCATGCCATTAACATCAACCTGCAGGTCTTGGCGAATTCGATTGTTCAAGGCAAATTTGCTGAAAAGCATGTACCTCCACATGTTCGCCACATCATTTCGGCTGAAAGGTTAGATATCGTTTCGCGTTTTTCCCTATGTCCGTTGAGCCGAAAGAAAAATAACTGTATTTATGCATCATTTAGTGGTGCCAATGACGGTCTTGGATACCCCTTTTTATTTTTAGCCATTTATCTGCTTCAAATGAACGTTGGTCCTGCTGTTGGCAAATGGGCTTATTGGATTCTTGCCTATCAAGTATTGTTATCCATTGTGATCGGATTCGTCGTCGGTTTTATTGCAAGAAAATTATTGAAATTCGCTGAAACAAGGTAACAATAATGGATAATTAAAAAAGAAAATTAACGTTTCGCCCATTTTCCGAAATCTGCATATGCAGAAAAATTATAGATAAGCAATCTTTCCTCGTATTTGCGGTTGCCTTGGCAGTAAGTTAATTTAAGATTCTTCATGTATAACTAAATTAATCTTCTACAATCAGTTTTTCTTGATGGGCACGGTTGGTATTATCGGCAGCGATGACCTCTTAGCTTGCTTTATTGCTGGCAACTCCTTCACATGGGACGACTGGTTTAGACAAGAAACAGAAGATGCTCATTTAATGGAAGTCGTCGACTTGATGCTGAACTTGAGCATATTCGTGTATATTGGCGCTACTATGGTAAGGGAATTTTTTTGGTTTCTTTTTCATTCCAAAACAAGTAATTTACCGCTTCCACTCCTCCCCCAAAATTTTCAGCCGTGGGCATCTTTCGCCGATGCCGCCCTGCAGCTCAGTGTTTGGCGGTTAGTCGTGCTTGGCATCATGGTACTTTTGTTTCGACGATTACCCGTTATTGTAGCTCTGTACAAGTTTATACCTGCTATTCGCAATTGGCGAGAAGCCCTTTTCACCGGCTGGTTCGGTCCTATCGGTGTGGGTGCTATCTTCTACTACACAGTGGCTATTGAGAACCTTTCGGAGGATGGCCCTGATGCACATGCACGTGAAGTTGTCCGCCCCATAATCTATTTTATGGTGCTTGCATCCGTAATCGCTCACGGCATAACAATACCCTTATTTTATATTGGTACTTTTGCAACACGAACATGGACGCGTACCAGCATTTCTTCTACCGGAAATGCCGTACTTCGATTGCCGAAAATACAGATTGCCAAGGAAAACTCAAAGTCGAATATGCAAACAGGGCTATCTTTACGTACAAACACCGATATCAACCAATTATCACATCTACAAGCGGATAAGATTGATACGGAGGACATCGTTGATCAAGCCCCTCCTCGCCAGACAGCCATTACCATTGTAACACCAACGGACCTACCTCACCATTCTTCTGCTAATGGAACCAGAGTAGCAGATGGGGTACCTTCACAGAGGGACATCATTTACGATCAGGCAGAAGAAGAGGATAGTACATTATATCTACCTGTATCAAGCCCTTCCTCTGTTCGCGAAAACCAAGGATGCTCCTCATGACAGAAAATGGCAAAGAGCTGGGGTAACGGTGTGGTTTGGTGTTTCCAGACAAAATATTATACAAGAGTTTTCTTTAAGCATCTCATTAGCATTGTTGAATCGTTTTATATCATCTTTACAGGATCACTTTGTAACAATACAACTCCTTTTATTATATGGATACATTTGACACCAGATATCATCATACAGACTTGGGTTTGCTGTCTTGAAAAGTGAAATACTATCTAAAGCATTGTTCTTTTTAATATATAGCCTGTAGTTTTGACGTTCGGTTGTGGACTTTATTAATTCACGGATTATGATAGAACTGGGAATGGAATAACCAATATCCAAGTTTACGAAAACCTTTCGATCTGATTTCCTGCTAATGTACACAACATGAATTCTATTCATTTCTGCCATGTATTCTCTGAGACTTGGAGACGCTGTTACGTTCTATCACTAGCTACTGTGTCACCTTGCCATCAAAGGTTATTTTCATCTAGCTTTATATAATTCCCATCGTTATCCTGGAGACGGTGTGTCATTCCTGCCGGAACATTGTATAGCGATTCTGGCAGATATTTTATACTTGTTGCATACATCGCGAGACATTTACTTTGTAAAGTCATATATGTGAACTTGATATTTGCTAAAATTTTCTTGTGCTTCGGAAGATTCTTGACCTCATTGAGCCTTTCGGAAGCCTTTCGAAGACTTTGACCGTTAATAAAATATAGTATGGACGCGGAAAATGTTGATATCGGCCATTCTCATAGTTTTATTGTGATTCAGCTATAACATCAAATTCTAACTATTTTGATCACAAAGGCTACAATCTTTGAGATCATACCGTTTATCTATGTTTTTCCTATTTTTCTGCGCGTTTCTATCGGATTGGGAATCAAGTTCTTGCGGAATCCAAAGAATACTTTTGCATGATTAGATCAAATATTTGCGGCCAGACTATCCTTCTTTGCGAAAAGTGTCTATGTTCACAATCACTGAGATAGTTTGTTTCAAACCACAGCAAGACGAGTTTATTTAAAGAAGTGGTTCTCTATTTTTTGCTACTAACGAAAAAGCTCTCTGCGTGTCTGATCCATCCTTGATAGTCTGAGCGCTTTACTTTTCGCGCTGCTTAAACAATACGCTCTTGAAGGTTATCGTCAACTTGTAAGGGCTCTCTTCTTACCCCAGCTTTCACTTTGGGCCAAAACTCTTTTATTGGGTTGAGAAAGGGAGACTTGGGAGGAAGATAGAGACCTTTGTATCCTCTTTCTTCGACCAACTGCTTAACCTTGACTGGTGTATGGATGGGTACATTATCTATGACAATATACTAAGCGTTCATTCCGTGGCAATCCAATCTTTTGTGATTGCCTAATAGACAAAGTTTAAGATACAACAGAAGAAAAGGAGAATATAACTACTTGCAGGGAAAATAAAAGTGCAATGTAAGGCAATACAATTGAGCAAAACCGGGACTGGGTACCTTTGCCCTGACAGCTTCTGATGCCATAACTGACCGAAACGGATATGATATCATCAATGACGTATAGAAACAAACGAAGAGGGTATATTTCCTCTACAGATGTTCCATTATGTTCCAGACCTTCTGTCAGACTGAGTCCATCTTTACTCTTGGGAGAATTGTTGTCATCCATAAGATATCCATCGATTTCTTATCCATGACTGTGATTTTTGGTTTCAGTAATCCCGTACTATTTAAAAGCGAAGGGACAACATCTTTTCAATTCTTTGACTCTGTTATCCAAAACATCCCCGGTATGTATTTCGCGTTGATTATATTTACAGAATGACTGATATCCCTCTTCTGTAACCTTTAGCCTGCATGACCTCTGTCCCGAACCACCTTGGTTGTGTGAGTAAGCTCCCTGCACTCCACTAGGTAAGTGAAAAAGAAATCTTGTCTGTTTATGCACAGTGTCATTCATTATCTTCTGCTTCCAAGTCCTCGCCAGGTGTTGCATCGCTTCAAGTCCTCTGCAGTGCGTTACACACAAACCGGCCACTCATGGAAGCCGTGCCTCTCTCTCTCTCTCGCCGCCCCCACCTTTGGATAGGATCACCCTTCGGGGGTAAGTAAGAAAAAAAACGACGACAAGCTATCCTTCCATTTACTAACCATGAAGATTCTTTTACGCTGCTCGAATGAATTTTGTGTCCGCGGAATGACTAAGTTGAGGTAAGTAAAATATATTTCCCGCATTATCCATTTACTAATGACGCATATTTATATCCCTTTTAGCGCAAACTTTGATCCTTGCATGGATCGCAAAAATTATTTAGACTAGCGTAAAAAATTGATTAAAGTTTATTGTTTGATTTTATAACCGTGAGTGCTGCGTTCTTAACATGTCCACTCTGGTTCGGTCTCGTAGATAAAGCGAAAAAAAAAACCTCTGAGAGGAAGAGGGAAAAAAGGCAGAGGCATTGGGATTGGGGAACTAAAGTAGAAGGGAGCAGGAGGGAGACGGGAAGGAAAGTTATGGACAAATGTCAGGCTTGAGGATATGTATCATGTCTGTGGTAGTTAACCAGCCATGAGACACGAAGAGCTGGGCCACAACGCGTTTCACGTTGTCTTGTAGGGTGGCAATGGCGCGGAGGCAACGGTTTCTCTGGCAATGGATGGCGATCTTCTGTCGATCTTTGGGAGGGAGCGAGGAGTAGGCGGGATCTCTAAGGTGCGTAGGATCGGTAGGATCAAAGTTTGGTAGGCTAGAGATGTTGGCTTCTTGTAGTCTACTTGTGAGTTCAGGGAGATAGCGGTCGTGAATGAGAAGACCGATGACATGGCGGGCGGGGAAAGCAAGGTCAAGTACACGAGCACTGTGGATACCGATCGTGCGTAGGTATTGGTGGATTTGGGGACGTGGCAATCGCTTTTTGCACGGTATATACACGTACTGAAAGTGCGATGAAGTACTTTCCGGCGCTTGGAAAAACTGGCTGGCAAGAAGGGCAGGCTTAGTGGCAGACTTTAGTTCTGGCGGAGTTGGTGTCCGCTGAGAGGGAGCAGGTGGCGATGGCGAATGTTCACTGAGTGATGGGGCAGAAGCAGCATCTTCTTTGGAAGATGTGGGAGGTGTTTGAGCTGGTGGTGTGGGCTTTGGCTTGACTATTGTCTTTGGCCATGAGGAAACGGTCGGGATGGGACGTGGCGCGGGTTTCACTGGTGCTATTTGTGTAGTCACTGCGCGGGATTGACCAGGCTGTGTGGAGATGGGAGCGATCGACTCTGTAAATATCGAGTGAGTAGAGAGGCGTGGTTTGTGTGGGCGCTGGGAGGGGCGGCTTTCGAGTTCCTTGACACGGGCTGTAAGGGCTTCGACTTGTTTTTGTTCATGGGCAAATGCTTTTTTGTAGAATTCGCGGTCTATTAGGGCCTTGCGTAACTGTTCTCGAAGCTTTTCGGCCTCTGTGGGCGGTGG
>MZZL01000064.1:117956-224816 GCA_002749535.1 Apophysomyces variabilis | reverse complement strand
GCTTTTTGCACGGTATATACACGTACTGAAAGTGCGATGAAGTACTTTCCGGCGCTTGGAAAAACTGGCTGGCAAGAAGGGCAGGCTTAGTGGCAGACTTTAGTTCTGGCGGAGTTGGTGTCCGCTGAGAGGGAGCAGGTGGCGATGGCGAATGTTCACTGAGTGATGGGGCAGAAGCAGCATCTTCTTTGGAAGATGTGGGAGGTGTTTGAGCTGGTGGTGTGGGCTTTGGCTTGACTATTGTCTTTGGCCATGAGGAAACGGTCGGGATGGGACGTGGCGCGGGTTTCACTGGTGCTATTTGTGTAGTCACTGCGCGGGATTGACCAGGCTGTGTGGAGATGGGAGCGATCGACTCTGTAAATATCGAGTGAGTAGAGAGGCGTGGTTTGTGTGGGCGCTGGGAGGGGCGGCTTTCGAGTTCCTTGACACGGGCTGTAAGGGCTTCGACTTGTTTTTGTTCATGGGCAAATGCTTTTTTGTAGAATTCGCGGTCTATTAGGGCCTTGCGTAACTGTTCTCGAAGCTTTTCGGCCTCTGTGGGCGGTGGCGCTCTGAAGATCCAGGCTGGGTCCTTGGCGTCTGGCTTAGGCATGCGAGCATGCTGACGGTTGTTGTTCTTACGACTCGATGCTTGCTTTCTTGTGTAACGACACAAGAAGCGGAAGAGGGGCTCCGTTCCGTTCAATAAACAGTTTGAATCTCTCTAACTCCGCTCATAAGGGCCAAACTGCCAATCAAAAGATGTTAATCTACCACGCCGCACGGCACATATAACTGCATTCCAAAAGTTCCATCATCGAGTCTGCACGTGCGTTTTCCTTTCATCAATTACATAGATAGCAGCAGTACTGCCCCTTGTCATTAGATGAGGCGCTCTTAGAAAATGAGGGATCTACAAGTTCCAATTCTCGAATCTCCGCTATGAGCAGAATAATCAGAAACCTGTGTACCTAGAAAAGGAAAACCTTATTTGCTTTTGGCAGCACCAGAGTACTACAATGCAATCATAATGTTATTTTTGTTGTTTAAGCCTAGTTTTACAACCGATCACTTCGCTCACGATGAAGAGTGTGTCATGGTTCGACCCTTAGTTTGACTAGGTCTTGGTCAGGAATAGACTAAATCAGCAATACCTCGCTTTAATTCTCAGACGGGACTTCTTTATCTCCCATCTTTCGGCAAAGAACAACAAGATGTAAGACAACGAAAACCGGGTAACTGATGTTAAATACCGTTGGATGGAAACATCCATACTTAGCCAGCATTACTGTCCATAATTATTTTAGCAGCCTTGTTCTTTTCATTTTGGAGTAAACAATCCTTACAAAGGATACCCTTTTGCTATTCGTTTTTACACTCTCAGAAATCCACAAATACTACAAAGTGGAGAATGCCTTTGTAGAAGTGGTGTAGGAAGTCCTTCACGTTGAGTATACTGAACAAGGCTATATCATTTCGAAGCAGATGACGAAAAACAATAAATAAGTGTACGACAGTTTTAAGTCTGCTATATCAGGAATTTTGGACAAAAACTAGTGCAGCCAATTATTATTAACCAGCGGATCTTGCGGACTTGGCTTCGACAGAAACATCATTGAAAGACATGGAGTTCTGGGACCAAATCCTTCTAGAGGCAGAAGCAATTCCTGCAAAGGTCAAGGTGTACATAACACTTTCTGCAAGGATTTCAGTAACTTGGTCAGTTCAGTTGAGCACCAACGTTTCTAAAAGCAGAGTACCCGTCTTGGATGGAGTATTTCGGGCATTCACACTGACGATATAGTTATTTCCGGTTAGGACGCTGTTGACTGCCTGACTTTTTCATATGCTTGTGTTGTATGGGATCGCATTCATGCCTTTCCATCCTCTACTCTTCCCATCTGGGGTTCATATATAGACCGATAGTATCGGAATTAACCCAAACAAATTTTTTTGAATAGGAAATGATAAAATGGCGGAAGACAATGATCATTCTTGAACTCCAGCCTTTCTATGCCAGATATTAAGAGAGTCCTGATAAATCCGAATCGATGTGTCAGTAATATCTTGGGTGAAGTTGTTATGAGGCCTTACTATTCATCGATTAGTCTTTCTTATTCATTTCTTTGGCCGGTTTCTCACTTAAAGTCGGCTAGCATTGCCGCTAATTTGCTATACCTAACATTGTGCTGCTCCAGATAGGGCAGGCACGGGGCTGCCAGCCCATGTGCACTGGAATTGCAAGTTCGCTTACCAATTGTGCTCTTGGCTTCTTTGGACTTTGCTCTAGGTCTGAAATTCTTAGTTTGACGTAGCACAACTGGGTTCCTTAGGTTTCATTGATCGTGACGTTGAGCAGTTGAATTAGAGGAAGGTTGGTCAATGAAGAACACAATATGCAGACGTTTGCTTCCTGATGTTGTTTATTTTACATGGCAAGACAAGATATTTAGCTTTCTATGATACAATAAGACAAGCAAACGGATACATAGAAGAAATGCGAATTTGTTTAGTGTAGGGAATATGACTATTAAGCAGGATCAGGATTTGCTTTCAGTCGCCGCCGCTTTGACCTTTTCTATTTGCTCCTTGCTGACACGGGATCGAACCAAAGCTCGAAGCAAGTATTTCCAGACTATTGCATTTGGGGCCACTTGCCGCTCGCGCATATGTTGAAAAACTAACAGTGCCATGTGTCCGTTCCTGAAGATAGCACATCCCTGCAGTAAAGCGGCATATGTAGCAGCTGTAGGCGCAACTCCATCGGCACACATCTGTCTGAAAATATCCACTGCTCGTCCAATATTAGTTTTACCAAAACAAGAGATCAACGTAGTATATGTGTACACGTTTGGGTGCTGGAACCCAGTCATGCTTCGGAATATTTTGTAAGCTAGAGCGGCTTTTGGTGCTTTGGGATCTAGAGGTGCCCTGGGAATACCCGCTGCATCCAATAGTTCACGAGGAATCATTGACTGCAAGTCTTTGTCCTTCTTCGCAAAGATTTTAAGTATACTGGAGTAAGCGTGAAGATTTGGTTCTATTCCGCCGGCTTTAAGTGTTTTGAATAGGTTCCACGCAGCTTCATTTTCTCCGTTCATCACTAGCCCACGTATGACCATAGCCATTGTGACATCATCTGGCATCCCTTGTCGTCGCATATTGACAAATGCAACCAAGGCACCTGGTATCTCCCGACATTTGAACAGAGCGTCAATGAATTGATGATGAGAATACATCGTTGGTTTCTCCTCAAGCATTGATTCATGAAGCGAGAAACTATTGTACACCTGATCCGGTTTGCCAAGGTCGCCATATCCGCTCACAAGATGATTGATCATGATCTGATTGACGTATCGCGCGTCCCTTCGAAATAAATTTTCCACAAAAGCTCGTCCTTCATCGACATCTTTCTTCACTTTGAGCCATATCAACACCGTTCGAAACCGAGCATCCATGTCTTCCGGTTTTATATCCATATCGTCTAACCATCTATTTGAAATAGTTTCTGCAAACTCTAGGTTTCCATGTCGTATTGCGTTTGCTAAGATAGAAGTTGACAGTGCAGCATGCATCCGGCGATTGTTTCGTTTAAATGAATGTGAAATAAGCAATTTCAATGCTTCACGGAAATCACCTGCATTACCGTATGCCTCCATCAAAGCTGTATACGTCGCAATTGTAGGTCGATAACCGCGTTTGCGCATATCGTCAAACAGACGTTTAGCATTTTTAGAATCGCCTTTTCGTCCCAGTGCTGATATCAAAGTTGTGTACATGTATTCATTGTGTAATGCATCAGGCAACGCAGTCTTTTTCGGATCGTCCAGGTTAGGAGGGGTATCATCCAGTTTATTGCTGTCCGCCAGCACTTGTAAGAAATCGATAGCCTTATCCATGTTGTCAGACTTGGAAAGAACGCTGACCATGATCGCACACGCCTCCTGCTTCAAAATCACGTTCTCTTTCTTCATTGCAGCCACCATGAGCTTCGCTGCCAGCTCTGCCTCGTCTTGGCGTTTGCAATTTTGTGCCGCTACTGCCAAGGATGTATAATTGTTTGCATCAGGAGGAATATGATCGCGTTTCATTTCTTGTATCAGTAAACAAGCACCTTTGACATCGCCATGCCTTGCCATAGCATACAAAATCTGAGAGAAAAAATGACGGGTAATCACCAGCTGTTTCTGCTTTTGCGCCTGCCTCATGTGTTCCAGCACTTGGAGCATTCGCGGTATTGTGCGTGGGTTGTAACCATACTTCATCATCTGAAATAAATGTGCATAATGATTGGAACGCATCAGGTGCACCACTTCTTTCTTTTTCATCTCGCTAAATATTTTCCACGCTGTATCGGCATTATAACCACTAGCACTATAAAGAGCCGTCCTTAAAGACTTGAAGACTCGAGCAGGACCAAGTTCCAAGTTATGACAGGACAAATACTCAAACAATTCTTCCAGGTTGCAAGCTTTGCCAAGGTTTCTGGGATGATGCTTGTTCTTTGCTGTCGTAGGTACTGGCTTACTTCCATTATCTGGTGACATCTCGGTCAGTCGGCGGGAACATACATCTGCTTCCCTACACGTGCGAGCTGCTTCTGTTGCATGAACAGACAATGCTGGTTGTGTTCGTGTTTTGAATCCTCGCCGGTGTAAGAGCATCTCAGAGCGGCAATCATCAGTGGTTGCAAGCCATCGAGACAACCAAAACCTTTGCTGTCGACAAGTAGGGTCCCTACGTAGATGCTGAGACGTCAGGCCTGTACACCTAGATGTGTTGGCATTGAATGCTTTTTTGAATAAGGTCAACCAAAACTTGTGCTGTTGCTGATTAAACACGCAAACAGTAGTTGATTTGCTTCCTCTTGCAGGAATGGCAAGAGCAGAACGCATCGATTGTCACCACAATTCAAGTCGATCGCTATGGCGTACACGGGAGAAGTAAAATAAAAAGAGTAGAATGGGACAGAACCGTGTCTAGCTCTCGATTGCCGCGTCAAGGGGAAGTTTTCGAGGGTATATCAACAAGGGCTGAAGCTCTGTTCTGTTTCGCACTACGAATTTTTGCCCCGAGAAAAAACAACATGATGTCACGCCACAATTTTTGCTGCTACATCGCTCTTCGGACTTTGCGTATGTCCGGAGGCGCCGCTCGAAAGCAAACATATATACCGGTCACGCCTTAACAACTTTGTGCGGCTCAAAATGGGGAATGACCAAGCACTCTGCTTTGAAACAATGCAAGAAAGCTAAGTTCTGGATGCTTCAAGTCTTCCCATGTAATGAATATTATAGTCTAAAGCAGACCTTATAAACACATTTTAGCGAGCAGTATATAAATAGATATTGTTTATTTCCGAATACATGCAACTGCTGATATACATCAGACTTGCGTACCAGCGTTATTCCTTAACAAAAACTACAGTGCGAGCTGCAATTTTTTTATGGTATGTGCATAGAAGCAAGTACCAGCGAAGAAAAGGCAATAGTCCGTTTGGCCTTATTAATTTCTACTTATAGGCAGGTAAGGTGTTATGTGCAACATCACAACAACTTCAAACAAAGGGACACATAGAATGCTGTGTTACGAAATAACTATGATAATAGGTCACACATCAGATACTGCTTACTGGAATGTTAGTTTATGCTAATATAAACATATTTTTATCTATGAAAGATCGAATTTAGGTAGTAAAAAAAATTAATATCGTTCGCTCAACAATCAAGGGTGTGACGGAATATCCGATCTTCTCTTTAGCGTGAAGAAAATGTACCCGTGACGTTCTTCATGCCGTTTCAATCGGTTTCAAAAATTCTTAGCTCCTAACTCCAGGTTTCGCAACTTCTTTTTTTCTTTCCCGCATGAGTGAGCCCATCAATATACATACAGCACTAGAATCAGTTGGCATATTATCAACGAGTCCTACTATAGACAAACCACGACGAGCTTCAATCGATAATAGTGCGGTTAATGATTGTAATTTAGCAAGGCAACTTGGTAAAGCTAATACAACTGAAGACAAACCAACGCTGAATAAACATCTCATAAAGCTCAACGAAAATTGAAATGGAGCAGTTCAAAAGATACTATCTTGGTTATCACCAAAGCCTATGATAATCGTCTGGTGGGATATACAAGGCAGCTTGTGGAATGGCTTATATTGACACCACGATTTGGTATCAATTATCCATTTACAGTGTATGCTACAGGAACGGGACAAGATCTGGGTAGCATCTGACCACATTATAGCTACGTTGATGGCCATTTGAGGGATGCAAGGCGATTTGGTTATGATCAATTGATACAGAAACACCCTATTTTCACTGACAAGATCAAGTTTTGGACGCCTAAACTATGTCGAGAAAATCCGGAGCTTTTCCATTTGATTATCACAGTATGTCGTGTGTCCTCTTTGGACCATACAATTAATCTTTAAGCTGCTAGCTTGGCGGAGATGGTACAGTTCTGTTTACTTCATGGTTATTTCAGAAGACTGTTCCACCCATTATTCCGTTACATCTTGGCTCGCTTGGGTTTCTGACCCCTCATCCCTATCCCAAATTTCGCGATGATCTACAGCATCTGTTTAGCGGCGACGGTTTTCGTTGCACTGTACGTATGCGGCTCAACTGCACCGTTTATAGATTTCGCGAGGATCCATTTAATGCTGTTACAAGTAAACGAGAAGACCGTTACCGGAGCGTTCAATCAGAGACAGAAAGATGGGCGCTTATGGAGACAGCTTGGGTCAGAAATCAGCTAAAACGAATAACTGAAAAGTCTCCGGAGCTGTCGAAGCAAACAAGGTGTTATACGACTGTACCATGTGAATCGTTTGAAGTGCTGAATGAACTAGTCGTAGGTAAGTGGATGTTGTTCTTTGCCGGGTCTGTGTATCTGATGTCGGCTAGATCGTGGCCCCAGTCCGTATATGTCCATGTTAGAGCTCTTTGGCGATGAACAGCACCTTACCACGGTGCAAGCTGATGGAATCTGCATTGCTACACCTACAGGATCAACTGCTTATTCTGTAAGAGAACTTATTGACATAGAGTCTTTCGCGGTATTAATCTTCGCTGGCAGCTTTCTGCCCAAGGATCACTTACTCATCCTGATATTCGATGCACATTGGTGACTCCCATCTGTCCGCATACTCTAAATTTCAGGCCCATGTTATTACCGGAAGCCATGACTATACGAATTGCAGTGCCTTTCAATTCACGCTCTACAGCATACTGCAGTTTTGACGGGCGCAACCGTGTGGAGCTTCAGCGTGAGTAGATTTATTTCATGTCCAGGAGGAGTAATACTTACATGGAATTGATCCCAAAAGAAGGTGACCATGTTAAAGTGACCATATCGCGATATCCTTTGCCAACAGTCTGTGGAACTGATACCAGTACTGATTGGTTTGCATCATTGCAACAGTGTCTTCAATGGAATGTGCGTGAACGGCAGAAGTCATTTGTTGTTCTTGAAACAAACGAAAATCAAAAACCTGTCTCCCCAGGAGAAGGACCAGAAGATAGCATGTTTGCTTGTATTCGACACTCAAAAAGACCTATAAGTTCTACATCTTCAGGTATCACGATAATAGATGAGGACACAGATACAGAAGAAAATGACGACGAATCTTGGGATCTGCCAGCATGGACTGACGAAGAGATGTCCCAGGGCTTAGTACCATAAACAAACAAGCACTATACAGATCCTCGTTCCCAATACCGATCTTGTAATATATATTCCTTAACAAGGTGGTTGTATATACATAACAAATCTTTCTCTATCATTCGCTTTTCTTAAGCTATTGCATTTTACATCAAACAAAGGCCATCTGTTAGCAGTAGCTCACGATTTCGATGCATTTTTCCAGTTTCAGAAAGTTCAAAATAAGATATAGCTATCAAGCTTTCATATATAGACCTGTATGTGGGCCGCTATAATTTATAATGGTCTGTCTCGAAATCGAAATAGGTTTACTGATGTGCATGGAAGAAACAAATGCTCGGCAGTCATCACCGTGTATGATATATTATCGAATCCTAAAATAAGGTGAATTTTAAAGAAAAATAATCATTGGTATCGTAAGCTACATGTCACCAATTAAAATCTACCGTAAGTATCTTGCACACGGTGTTTCTTGCCAACGTTCACTGTTACCGCTAAAGAAAAATATGATTGGTTGTCACGGACGCGAATTTGTGGCATCCTATCGTCGCGTCTCAACTACACAGAAGATCCCGAACATGTCACTCTACAAAGATTTCTTGGACGTAGCAGTGTTACAAGAAAAGAAGCCTGTACACACATTACGATCGGCTGAAATCTTTCATGCTAAAACATAAGTAGATCTCCTACAAAGCATTAGCTAGGCATCTAGGTATTCATGTCAACACAGCGAAACAGTACGTTAAGTGATACCAGAGATCCCGACACTTATGGTTTAGTAGAGCTTTGTTCGAGTATGCTTCATGCAACCCAAGCATACATGTTGTTTACTGTATCACTGGCACAATCGCTACTGCTACTGCAAATGTGTACAGTGTTCGCATAGTCAATGGTTCAGAACTCGAAGGTAGGTTGACAAGGAAGACTCATGTGATCTTAGTGGAATTGACATTGTATCTAGAAACTAAAAAGGAGTTCAAGACTCTGACAGGCGTTCATGTCTACGGTGTTGCCGCCTACGGACCCAAGGTACTCATGGGTGTTTCTTGAACGCAATTGGTGGTAACCTGTATTCCCAGGATTTTTCTGTGTTCGTTATGGCCAACAAAGAGATTCCAGAGGTTGCCATAGAGGACAGAATCAAGTAAGGTTTAACATATAGTCATTGCTTTGTAATTAAAACGTTTTCGTTAGATGCGGTGCGTTTAAAAATGCCAATAGCAGCCGAAAACAGCAACACACCACACCTATCGCTGCTCCTTCCTTACAATCCACGACTGTGAAAGCTAAGGAAGAAATTAAGAAAGCTGTCCCTGAAAAGCCTTTGAGCAAAGCAAAGGAAACCATCACAGTATCCAACAACGGCAAGGTAAGATGCAATATGATGGTCAAAAGCTGTAATCTAGATAATATAATAAGGTTGCTTCAACGACATCCACTCCGACGAATAAACGTTCCTACGCGCTGTCGTTTGACAAAGCAAAGCCAAGACAGGCAACAGCTAAAACCGAAAATAAAGGTTTGGAACAACGCAAGCTTTCAGTTAGCAGTTCATTAGGTAACAATTAAATGCGCTCCTAGGCAAAATTGGCGGCGCAGAACCAGAGATATCAGACGAAGAGCTGGATAGGCGAATGGCGATGTCTAACATCCAGGCCAGCGATATTTTTTCGGACGATGACGAGAACATGGAAGAAGTTGTTCCTGAAAAAAAGAAAAGAAGGTTTATTATTGAAGAAGACGAGGAGATGGAAGATGCCGTTGAGGAGTCGGAACCAGCGACTACTCCAGCCAGGGATCAAGGTAAACTGATCTGCTTGTTCACACATACGTAACCTAGTCCGGCTTATACTTAGAAGATCATCAACCAGAAAAACTGGCACCTGCTGGAAAGGTGATGCGCAAAGTACTTAAGAAGAAGACTTTTAAAAACGCACGAGGATTCTTAGGCAAGGATATTCATAAGAGTGTTTTGTTATTACGGATTCCATTAACATTGTCCAAATAACAGTGACAGAAGATGTCTGGGAATGGGAAGCCGTCGATGCCGAACCATCAGATAAGGCAAAATCTGCAACTAAAGCAGATGCAGATGCACCGTCGAATACTGCTAAATCTGAGTCCACCGTGAGAACGAAATCATCAGGCAAGAAAGGCGCGTCTGGAGAGCAGAGAAGCTTACTCAGTTTCTGGGGGAAACGTTGAATATCTCGAAAAAAATAATAACACATACATCATTACAATAAGATAGTAGCATTCGTAATATTATAAGTAGGAAATTATGAAGAAGAACACCGACTAGACACCTTACCTGTGTCGCTTACTATTCTTGGTTATTGAATATATTTCTACGTTAGTCTGAACAACGTTGCTCTTTAAGAACAGCTAAACTAATGCCAAAAATGAAGCAGTAATACATGAACAGAGGGTAGAGGAAAGGTTTGCCAGGACCATTAAACATAGATGTGAGCGGCAAGCAATGCAAGAATTAATCTGGACGGGCTCCCATCACACTTCCATTATTTCACCTAACTACACCGACTTTGTTAATGAAGCTACCTGGAAGAACAAGCTTGCAATCAGCTCAATTAGGTCTGTTGGCTTGTGCAGAAAGAGGGTGGTCCGCTTTCAGTTGGGTTGAGAATAGGAATAAAATTCTATTCATTTGTCGTGTTGGATTTCCTCCTGATAAAATGCGCATGATGTGCAATACAAGTTTGTATCGAAAATGATGCGTTGACCGATGCCGGGCGACTCTCGCGTACAAATAACTCTCATATATCAGATAACTATGCATCGTCAGGTTGAAAGCTTTGTTGGATATCTTGCGTTGAAAATGTGATGAGATCTAAATATTTCTTCGGTACCGTGATCGTAAAGCCCTTTGCTCGTATATATCACAGAATTACAGTAGCAGATCAGAGCAAATTGAAAGTGCCACATGAAGAATTTACAGATGTTACGCTTTAATAGATCGCCAGTAGCGGCTTTGGATGCGCTTGACGTGATTGATCGTTTGAATACACTCCTTTTTAGGGATGCAGTTGCTTAGTGGTTCAGGCGACTCCCCAGCTAGGACAGCCATGCATGCAAGGGCGGACACAGCAATTGACTTCAGGTTATAGCCTCCCTCTAAAGCTAATACCAGCTTCCCGTGTGCTACGCTTTTTAATCGGTGAGTCATTTGACCATAGCCAGCAGGCGTCACAAGAGACTCGCCAATAGGATCTCCCAAAGCGGCGTCAAATCCTGCAGAAACTACAAGTTTGTCAAAAAAACAAAGAGGTAAATGAGAAAGGCTGTATTAGCCAGATATCAGTAAAAACTTTGTACCTATCACCAGAGATGGCTGAAATTCCATTGCTATGGGTATGACCACCTGCTCAAAGGCATAAACGTAGTCTGCATCCGTCATACCCGTACAAGGCCAGGGAATGTTCACAGTTCTTGCAAAACGGTATGAGTACACAAGACGATACTTAAACTGCTTATTTTACCTTCCTTCGCCTTTCCCATATCCGACATACTCAGCGGAACCCTTTCTATCTTCCGGATAAAAGGTGCCACCTTCGAAACGATGCAGCGATATGTATAGAACGTCGGAATCTTCAGAGAATATCTGTTGCGTCCCATTACCTGGAAACCTTTAGTTGCTAACCAAAAAAAAGGGGTTACTAAACCAAAAGTAGAATTTACCAAAATGAATATCCCTTCATAGACAACGGCTAGTTAGTATCCAGGAAGGACAAACAAATAAAGTTTCTTTACCAATCGACGATCAACACCCGATTGACCTTTTCTTCAATCATGCAATATCGTGTTGCAATAGCAACGTTGTTTAACAAGCAAAATCCCATAGCAGCGTCCGAGTAGGCATGGTGACCTGGAGGCCGTACGATAGCAAACGCGTTCTTGACTTTTTCTTGAACGACAGCCTTGCATGCTTCGATTACTCCGCCAGCCGAGTATAAACTAGATTCGTACGAATGACTATTTAGATAGATGGATTCGTATTTCTCTTCTGTGCTAAGCAACTGCTGCCTTGTCATATCTATATCAAATGTTAATGTACAGGAAAACTAAGCAAATATACCTTTCGTCGCTTTGATATTTTTTAGGTGCTCGATGTCGTGAACGCGTAAAATATGGCGTCGTTCTGCTTTTAAAATAGGCAAACGTTGGCATTCTGCTGTTAGCCCATGTTTCTCAAATTCTCTGTAGATGCAATATATTCGACGCGGATCTTCCGGGTGTTTCTCATATTCATCATTCAAGTTTGAGTGAAAAGACATTATCACATCATATACATATCCTGTTTTGAGGAACCGGAGTGCGTTACGTCGTGATTTAGCTGCTATGCAAGTTACGCCATTGCTACCATGCACAGGTGTATCTGAAGAAGGTGGATCATCCTTTTCGGGCTTTTTGCTAGATTCTGCATTGTTTTCTTGATTCACGACAGCATCGTTTCCAGAAGGAAGAACAACTGTATCAGATTCAGGGTGGTTAGCTGTTTCGGGTTCTGGTATAGACACGTCCATATCGTCTAACAAGCTCTGCGGTGCAGACGATAGAGATCCGTCGTCGTCAATATCGATACAATTCTCGCTGAATGTTAACGTATTGTCTGTTAGAGGTTCTGAGCAGAGTTTGGGCATGGTATCTTTGTCTTGGTCTGAAGCGTCTGTGAGCAATGGAACGTTTGGATTATCATCTCGTTCAGCTGAAACGAACAAATCGTTATGTTGCTCTGTTCTTCCTGGACCGGAAGTTATTTTATCGTTGCTGTTTCCAGCATTTGATGCACCTGCCACACTACCGTTATTAACTTTTTCCTTGGCTTTTTCTGATATTCCGGTGAATGCACCGTTAGTATCAACCGGTTTTACACTTTTAGCGGTGTGAGGTAACAGCAAGCGGATATCAGTAATATCCTCCGTCTCGACGTCACTTGCAGTTAACTCATCCACTTCATCCATCGGGTAATATTCATGATTATCTTCATCAATGTCGGAGTCAATCATAGCATCCTCTATATCTTCATCGCAAATACTTGCTGTTTCCCGAGTTGGAAACTCTTTGTCAGTTAGGTAACCATTTTCGTGATAAACAACATCTCTTTCGATCTTAACAGTCCTATCCACTTTGGCATTTGCAAACGTGTCTAGATCCGCGTGTTGGTCTACTTGCTCGTGGTAGTCATCCTCGTCCGAAGACAGTGTCAGGTCAACGATGTCGCGCCCCTCAAGAAGCTTTGATAAAGAAGGTTTTGCATTCAGGCTTGGCTGCTGTTGTTGCTTTGCTACTTTCTTCCTTTCTGGTATATAAATATTATCAGAAGTTAATCGTTTATAAGGAGACGATGATTGAGACTCTGTAGTTATTTCAACTACGTCATGAGTGTTTATTCGCGTTAGCGTTTCAGATCGTTGCCCTAATGTCGACGGTTCTGGTTCTGCTGGAACCACCCTCGGCTGGGGCATATCACTTCTTCTTCGTCGCCCGCAGTGATCTGCATCCCGTCCACTTGCTTCTCGCACATTACTCATTGAGTGGTGCGCGAAGTGACTTTGAGCAATGGACGGGAAAAGGCACGAAATTTTAGGCGCTTCAAAAGCCACAACAGGCAATTCAGAAAGGGTTGCCTGATTCCGGGCAATAAGTCAACCAACGATGAATTCAGCAAGCTTGACACCAGAGCATCCTGATCTTCCTTTACTACCAAAAGATCGCAATATTGAAGGAGGCGATTCACCAGCAGCAACCCCTTCCGCTCATCCAGCCAAGCGGAGGAAGGTTGACAAGGATCTAATCAGCCATATTAATGATGAACTCGATGAGGATCAAACGATGGAAGGTTGTCTTTCCGAGATCTCCCCATTGAAGCCATCTAAATGGCAAAACACAATAAACGAAGTTGTAAAGGCAATCGTGTCAATCCGGTTCAGTCAAGTAGCAGCGTTTGACACCGAAGGTTAGTGATGAACGCAACCTGCAGCAATTGGCAATTGACAACATGCGTGTGATACAGGTCCTGAAACATCCGAGGCCTCTGGATTCATCGTAGATGCTGAGAAGGGTATTATCCTTACCAATAGGCACGTTGCATGTGCTGGTCCGTTTGTCGGTGAAGCCGTTTGTCATGACCATGAAGAGATTGATGTTTTCCCCATTTATCGTGATCCTGTGCATGATTTTGGATTTTTGAAGTAATGATATAGATTTTGGATTGATACTTTATGCTTATTATTAACATATACCACAGATTTGATCCTAAGAAGATCAAGTATATGCCTGTAACCCAAGTGGAACTTAGACCAGAGTTGGCTAAGGTTGGATTGGATATTCGCGTTGTGGGGTAAGTTCCTTGTCTGTTAATGCAAGCAGAGAGTTAACTGTGATGTAGTAACGATGCCGGAGAGAAATTGAGTATCTTGGCTGGCTCTATCTCTCGTTTGGATCGAAATACACCGGAATATGGCGATTTGACATATAATGACTTTAACACGTTCTATCTGTAAGTGTAACACTAGGCATACAAACATGTTAATAATGAATTAGGCAAGCCGCTTCAAGCACAAGCGGGGGTAGTTCTGGGTCACCAGTAATCGATATCCATGGCAATGCTGTCGCGTTACAAGCAGGCGGACATACCAAAGCTGCTACGGATTTTTTCTTGCCATTAGACAGAATTAAGCGTGCTCTTTATTATGTTCAACATGGTGAGCTTGTCCCTAGAGGCGATATTCAAGTGCAATTCACGTAAGTACATGGGAGGATACGCTCTGTTGAAATTTTGTATTAATTATATCTACAGATATCGTCCATTTGACGAGGCTCGTCGTTTGGGTTTGAGGGCTGAGACAGAAGAGAAACTTCGCGCTGTGTTCAAAGATGAAATTGGTATGCTAGTAGCGGAGACCGTATTGCCTGAGGGTCCTGCATACAAGATGATGGAGGAGGGTGATATACTATTGACTATCAATGGCGAATACATCACAAAATTTGTTCCTTTGGAGGAAATGTTGGATTCAAATGTCGGTAAAGATATCCGTGTTGGTATTGAACGAGGCGGAAAACCTATGGAATTTGTGGTTCGTGTGGGGGATCTGCATGCGATGTAAGTAACATGGTGTTGTACTCATATATCTAATGCATATTTAGCACCCCCGATCGGTATGTTGAAATTGGCGGATCAAAGTTAAATGAAGTGTCATATCAGCTGGCAAGAGCTTATTGTGTTCCCTGTCGAGGAGTGTATGTGGCTGAAGCATCAGGAAGTAGGTTATACGACGAGTGTTCCTTTTTTTTTTGCTTAACAAGATCCTGTCAGTGTTTCGCTTAGATGGACCGGATAATGGCTGGATTATCAAGTCTGTAGATGACAAACCCACTCCCAATTTGGAGGCATTCATTGAAGTGATGAAGCGTATTCCTGATCGAGCAAGAGTTCCTGTTGTATACTATTCTATTGCTGATACGCATACTATCCTGATGGCAGTTGTCCAAGTGGAACGTCATTGGTCCAGCTTCCGATTGGCAGTTCGTAACGATAAGACGGGTCTATGGGACTTTACCGAGTTAGGAGAATCAGTCCCCCCCAGATCTATTGTTCCTACTACAAAAAGATTTGTTGAACTAGACGATAGCCTTGGACCAGCAAAGAACCTAATCCGGTGCCTTGTTAAAGTCAATTTTTACATGCCTTGCCGTTTGGATGGGTTTCCACGTAGCCGAAAGCAAGGTGCTGGTGTGATTGTTGACAAAGAGCGAGGATTTGTCGTTGTCAGTCGTAGTATTGTTCCAACTTCGATGGGGGATTTGACGCTCACTGTGGCGGACTCTATCGTGATCCCTGCAAAAGTTGTAGTAAGTTTCATTTTCTATTCGCGAGATCGGCGCGTAACTCTTAATTTTTCTTTAGTATTTGCACCCAACGCATAACTTTGGCATTGTTCAGTACGATCCAAAACACATTGGTGACACAAACGTGATGAGCGCCCCTTTCAGCGATGTAACTTTGCTCCAAGGTCACAAAGTAACACTGGTCGCTCATAACCATAACCAAAGACCGGTTTGTCTCACAACTGTGGTGACAGACGTGACTTGTGTCACGATTCCTCATAACGGCGTAAGTACATATTATATCTCATTATCTAGCACATGGAATGAACTGTAGCTACTAGACACCTCGATTCCGGAGTATCAACTTGGACGCCATAACGCTGGATACGCAATTGGCTGCACAGTGCTCTTCTGGATTACTAGCCGATTCGGAAGGCCTCGTCCAGGGTCTATGGATGAGCTTCCTTGGAGAACGAAATGTGAATGGTCATGATAATGAATACCATCTTGGTTTGCATATTTCCACTATTAAACCGATCCTTGAGCGTTTGCAGCACAACAAACCTGTTTCTCTGCGCAGCATCAATGTAGAGTTAATGCCCGTGCAAATGGCACAGGCAACTGCAATGGGTCTTTCGGATGAATGGGTCCGAAAAGTAGAGGAGAATAATCATGCCAAGCATCAGCTTTTCATGATTAGACGTACTGAAGCAGGCAGTGAAAGTGCGCAAATTTTGCGCGAGTTAGATCTGATCCTAGCAGTAAATGGAAAGGTTATTACACGGATGTACGAGATGGACATGCAATACGAAGCCGAGGAACTGGATATGACTATCTTACGTGAAAAAGAGGAAATGACTGTCAAGGTAAAGACCAGTGTTGTTTCCGGAGACGGTACAAGCCGAGTCGTTTTCTGGGCTGGCGCTGCATTGCAAGGTAAGACCATGATCGGGATGTTCAATTAGACTAATAGTGATGAACAGAACCTCACAAGGCAGTGTTGCAGCAAAGCAAGACTTTACCATCCCGCATTTATATTTCCGCTCGTTCTAAAGGCTCCCCTGCTTATATGTACGGACTGGTACCGACGATGTGGATTACGCATATCAATGCTATAAAGGTAGTCACCCTTGATGATTTGATCGAAGCGGTCAAAGATATCGAGGACAATATCTATGTGCGAGTGCGATGTGTCAGTTTTGATAACGTGCCGGTGATGCTGTCTGTAAAAATGGTGAATCATTATTTCCCTTTGGTCGATATGGTGAAGGATCCTAGCGCAGATTGTGGCTGGTCAAAGCGTGAAATCAAGCTATCAACAAAAACGTAAAAATCATCCATAGAGTTACTTCGTTTCCTAATAAAAAAAAAGTATCGATGTCTGCTATGCATGTACTATACAAGGTGTGTTACAAAGAACAAACCTATCATTTTAATATGGAAATAGCATATAAGCACCGTGATGCTCTATATGCCTATGGATATTGCCAGTAAGCAGAATAATGTAAAGCGATGAAAAGCCAAACTATAAATAGCTGAATTACAGTGAGCACTAGCAATCCATTGATACAATGCGTTTATTCAATTATTCCAATGCAATGCTGCTGACTGCCGCTAACTGTCGGCCCTGTTGCAGTTGACAGTAAATGATTAAGAAGCAATGAGGTGTTGCTGTACGCGGTTCATCTCCCAGAGCTGCAATTAATGGTTGTGTTGTCGAGGACATAATTTCATTCTCACTTACGAGTTAATCACGAGGGGTCAGTAGTACTTTATATTTTCTCATGCAGAAAGCCAATATGGCAATAGAAATATGTATATATAACCCTCTAACACCTATGTTCTCCTGTCTTTCTTGAACAGCGTTTGCTGAGAAAATAGTGCGAAAGTATTTTGTATTGGATTACAACCCTAGTACAAGGCATTCGGCATTTTGTGTTCTATCACTGCGAAAGGTTACTGCATGTTGCCTGTAGCAACCCCCTTAGGTGAACAAGGTTTACCTGACGTGAGGTGTCGGGGTTAGTGTTGCTCACCATAGAGATCTGGGTCAAGACATTCAGAGGGTAATATTGCACTAAGATTTTTATTCCTATCATGTGATTTGGTTAGGAGGATACTTTTAGATATTAAGCTTCTCAAAGAGAAAACACGCGAATATTCAACAACAATTGACATCTTCTAGTGTTATTATAAAGAAGGAGAAAGAAAAATAAATGATGCCATGCAGAAGTCAAAGAAAGGGGGCTATGTGGAAAAAAAAAAGTTCGACAAGAAAATAACGAAAAAATGCAAAGAAGAAGTGATAAATATGCTATAGAGGGGAATAAAGAAAAGTTTAGGATTAGTGGACTCGGACGGTTTTGACACTCTTTATAGCGGCGTTCTTAGTGACAGTGGTGGTAGTGCTGTCATTGTTATTTCTATTGATCGATTTGCCTTTGGAAGACTGCTTCGCCGGGGCAGGGGCAGATTGTCGTCGCGCTTTTAGGTCATACTTTGGTAGTGGGGTTGTTCGGGAAGAAGATGGCTGTAGTTGAAACCCAAACTTTTTCAGGTTGGTATTATCAGTTATTGGGGGGGAATCAGCAGCAAATGAAACTGGTCGTTTCTTGCGTTCTGGTGGAGCATCCGTCTTTACAGCCAATAGTCGACCAACACGTCGGCCAGGCGACTGCAGGGCAACCTCTTTTTCGATCTGACTAAAATCACGGACGGAATGGCGCCGTCCATTTGTACTTATACCGAGCATCAGCCGTGCAGTGCGACTCTCACCCGGCAACCGCTTCTTCCGATAAGTCGACGGTTTTTTACTTTCTATCTTATCACTTGCTCCAGCAAGCAGCACTTTAGGTCGAATACGAGGTGGTAGCGGAGAAACAACCTTGGGTGGAACTGGAGATACAATCTTCTGCGCGTCTTTTGTTGTGATGCGGACATGTAACTTGTTTTTCTCTTTAGAAGTAGAGGTAGCCACATGTTTAGTTTTTTCGGTGGAATTGGAACGAGGCTGCTTAGGTTTCTCCTTGGGTTCTGTTTTCTTTTTGTAAGGTGGCTCTGTAGTTGGTGAGGCCTGCTGTTTAACACGCGCAGGTAAGGTGTTTGCGCGTCTTAAAGTTTGCTGAGCTGATTTTGCTGAACCTTGTGCAAGCCGCACGGATTTTACGTTAGACGTCTTTTTAGTCTCCTCATTCGGTTCCTCGACCAAGACTGTCGCGGTTGCCTTAAACATAGGAAGACGTGAACCTTGGTTCCAGTTGATTTCTGAGATTGACTGCCGTTTTCGTAGAACATTTGCTATTTTTTCTTGTGCTGGGAGAGCAGTAGCAACCTGTTCATCAACCACGAAGGACGGAACAGGCAACCTGCATTTTCGTGCGGCACCCGCAGAGGGGACATGACCCCTTGGTTTCCTTTTAGATGCTGTAGGTTCCGTGTTTAACGTCGACGTGCTGGAAAGGTTATTTGGATGAGGTGGTGATAGGGACGGGACAGGCTTCGATTGGGAGTCGGATGTCGATGTAGATATTGGTTTTCGGGTCGAATTAAATTCTATATCAAAACTATGCAATGCTTCCAATGCTCGCAGTTTTTTCAGAGCATTGATCATTGCATCATCGTCTACATCCTCCAATCTAGGATGAGGTTCAGACTGTTCTGAATCGGCAATGGAGGACCGATCCTGATCTGCCTGAACGATCGGGAAAAGCAACTCCGGTTCATAATCGCATAAGAATGGGTGCTAAAATTGAAGATCAGCTATTTCAAGGCACAAGGATAGACATTGCATTTCGAACCTGAAGAATGCTGTTCGCAGATGCCCTGAGTTTAGGGTCAGGCTCCAAGCAGCGATCAAGCAAGTCAACAAGACGAGAAGGCAATCCTGGTGGATACTCTGGCCGTCCGTTTTCTAGGATGCGTTGTTTTATCTAACGATATGTCAGTACACTTATTGTTCCGCGATATTGCTTTACCTCTTCCTCTTCTAGCTTTTCGTCTTCGTAAGGTGCCTTCCCTCCGTTTAAGATTTCAAGAATTACAATACCAAGCGCCCAAATATCGATTTTGCGGTTCACAATCTTTCGTTGGACTAGTTCCGGTGCCCAGAAAAGCACGACACCTGCCTCTTCCACATTTGAATCTGCGGCAGGGGTAATGGAAACGACGCCAAAATCGCCTAAGTTAAGATCGTGAGACATTATGCAAAAATATATGGAACCAACAAACCAATAACTACAGAATTGGACTCTTGATCAAGGAAGATATTGTCACACTTTATATCTCTGTGAATGTATCCATGGCGATGTATCTCAGCAAGGCCAGAGGCAATCTAACAATGAAGAAAACGATCTGTTATTTTCTGTCAAAATAAAAGAACCAAAAAAATTACCGAAATGACAATGTGCACCATTTGCCCGACAGTCAGCTGATGTTCAAAGACGTACTGTTGGAGAGAACCACCTGTGCAGAGCGGCATAATGAGGTAGACGAATTCTTCATGAAGGTATACGGCGATTAATTTGAGTATGTTCGGGTGGACACATTTAGTCATGGTATATATTTCATTCTCTACAAGTTCCTTCGGCATCACAAACATGTCTTCGTATTGACTTTCTTCTTCCACCAAGTACTTCTTGATGGCGACCTGAGTCGACGGATGGGTGCGGTCTCGGCACTTGTACACTCCACCTTGAGCACTAAACCAGGTTGGTTCAGAGTTCAGACCCTCATAATAGAGCCCAGGGTCTGCATTGTATACTGGCACGCCATTAACTTGCTGCATCAGGCGGAAAGCGTTTGACTGGAACAGCAAAGCAAGGCCAGGAACTAAAAAAGGAGTTTTCTTTGCATGTACCTTTGCGCCTCTTGAAAACTCTTTTTTTCACGGGTGACCCGATGGCTGGAAATGCTTTTAGGCTCAGCTGCAGTATCAGACAAAATGGCTCTTTCTACATGACTGTCTCTCTACTGCTTGTATTGACGAATGATGACCGGAATATCTACCACGCAAAAGACTCTATATATATCTGCTAATCCTTTATGTCTTAAGATTGTTGAGGAAGAGGAGGTTTGCGGCAACGTTCCACTCCTTTTTCTACCCATACTAAATTCATGCACGTAGACATCTCGAAGTATATGGAAAAATCATCTCGTCTATAGCTTCCATATCAAAGAGACATCGCATTTTCAAATTCGACATAGAAATTACCCTGTTGTTAAGAGAAGAGGATGTTGTAGCAGATATATGCAGCACCAAATAATGAAGACATATAATCTAGCATCTCGTAACCCCGTCGCTGGTCGCTCACCCTTCAATATCATTTACCAGAATCTGCCAATTATGCTCCACATCCAAAATACTTTACTCTCTAAGAAAGCATCTGCCAATAGATTCCGTTCACTTGCATTATTCATTGTAAAATGCTGACTCCAATATGGTTATTACTATCTACCAAATTGCAAAGTTGTACCACTACAGCCTTTACTAGAGTTAAATTTTGTCTTGTGATCAAAGCCGTCCTTCTCGTGTAGTGAATCTAAATCTTTAAGAGAATTCTTTTAAAATAGCTGAGACTATTCTGTAAAGAATCTTAACTTTGTTGCTTGCTTGCCTTCACGTCCTAACTGGTGTTTAACGCATAATACAACCTATACGCAGATCAACATTTTGGAGCAAAGGGAGGATTTGATCCCTCATGGTTGATGAAAAAGGTGGTAAACCTTAAAGCCGTCACATAGGAAACTCCAAGGCCTGCTCGAAAAATCCAACCTCTGTACATCAAAAAAAAAAAGAAAAAAAGGTATGAACAAAATAAGTCAAGCAGGAATCATGCGAAAGACTTCTTTATTGACTTCTTTTTCCCAACCAGATGCCTGAGTTTGATCAGCGACAAGCAGCTGCACAACGATTATTTCACTTGGTGAATTGTTTACTTGTTCTTTTTCACCTACTGATGTCTTCCCCATACAGTTGCATTCCACCGCGTCCTCGACAGCCCATGTCAACGCCATCCATATCTTAGGAACACATGCTACGCGTCCTTCATTCCTCGAAACAGCAACCTCACGTGTTCTTGAATCGAAAACCGTTGCAGACGTCGTGAATCGATCTCAGGACGTTGCCGAACAGCTGCTGCGATTGGATATTTTTGACAACGTTCAAGTTCTGTTGGATCGAGCATCGGACACAGATCCTCTTGCCGCTCCGGATTCCATTAACGTGATCTACCAAGTAAAAGAAAAAAGTCGTATGTATATCAAGACAGGAACAGAGATAGGCAACAATGAAGGAAACATGGTAAGGAAAATGTAGAAGAGAAAAATACGAAACTAATGCCTTAATTTCCTCATGCAGAATGGATCTATTACGGTACGCAACGTCTTTGGCGGAGCAGAGATGTTGGAAACAGTGGCTTCCTTTGGTACACGTAATAGCTCAGCTTTCCAGGTAGGACACAAAGCGAATTAAAAAGAATCATCGACCTTAACCTCCTTTTTCCCTGCTACTGTTTCTTTGATTTTAGTTTGCTCTTTCAAAACCTGTTAATGCGTCTCCGGACGCGAGGGTCGATGTAAATGCTCACAGTGTCCTCCAGAACAACATGTTGATGAGCTCATACGAAGAGCTTGCACGAGGTGTCGGCTTACGTTACAAGGTGTGTGTGTGCGTGCGGATCGTAGCGTGAGGAGGGTTGATATGAACTTCTCGTATTTACCCAGTATCGCAGGGACTTTCGAGATTTGGATATCATGAACTAAGCTATAATTGTGTGTGGCGATCCATTGACAAAGTTGCTGATACAGCATCTATGAGCATCCGTAACCAAGCTGGTCACTCCCTCAAATCCTCGATTCAGCATGTGTTCGTTCGTGATCGTCGTGATGATGCTCTTCTGCCGAGCAATGGTCATTATGTTCGCTTGGCACAAGAATTTGCTGGTTTGTTGGCCGGTAACGCAAACTTCTTCAAAACTGAACTAGAGACACAATACTGCCATCAATTGGGGGGTGGAGAATTGCTCAAGAACGAGCAAGGAGAACTCTTGGGAATTCATCCCGGTTTGGTTCTGTCTCTGGGGCTCAGAGCCGGCTGGCTGGCAAACCTGAGCGACGATGTCAAGGCGTCCACAGTTTCTGACAAGTTCCACATCGGTGGCCCTCTTTCTGTTCGTGGATTCCGAACAGGTGGCATTGGTCCTCGAGATTATCGTACGTTCAAAGAAAATACAGCGTAACGGCACTTAAAATTAAGTAAATCATGTAGGTGATGCACTCGGTGGCGACGCATACTGGTCAATGGGATTAAGTATGATTGCGCCATTGCCCAAGTACGAAAGCAAACCCGTTAGAGCACATGCATTCATTAACGCTGGCACCTCAGTACCGTGCAAGCAGGGTATGGATTCTCAGATCTGTGCTTCTTATACGCAATTGCTTTAATACCTTACATACATAGGCACGAGTGCTGAGAAGGCTTTGCAGTCCTTGACTCAATCCCCTAGTGTTGCAGTGGGCTTTGGTCTCATCTTCCGCCATAGCATCGCGCGCATCGAACTGAATTACTGCGTTCCCTTGACAGCAGCGAGGGGCGATCAGATTAAGAGAGGCTTACAACTTGGCATCGGATTAAACTTTTTGTAATATAAAGGAATACAGATAAATTTAGACTGAAATATATTATTGTTCAGACCTTCCTGAAGGTCGACTACTGAAAAGAATTTGAAGGTCTTGTAATTGCTTGGTTCTGGTTTCATCGCGCGACATGTATAATTCGTTCACCAAGTCCTGCATAACAAGATCAGTGTCCAGTACAACCCTTCCTTTCTCCTGTAATGCTTCTTACATGTTTTCTGTTTTGGATCTCGAGCATTCTTTCTTCCACTGTGTCTCGAGTAATAAATCGGGTTACAACCACATCGCTTAACTGGCCTAATCGATGAACACGGTCAATAGCTTGTGATTCTATTGCGAAATTCCACCAAGGATCCTATCGCACATCTGTTTTAGTATGAGTCTAACATGACCTCTTTTTGTGCCTACCATCATCAGCACTCTGCTGGCACAGGTGAGATTCAACCCTATTCCTCCTGCTCTTAGACTGATCAATAGCACATCGCTAGATTTCGACGGATCATTCGAAGAAAACCTCGCGAGAACTTTCTCACGATGCGCTTGGGACTGAGTACCATCCAATCGTTCAAAGTCTGTTCCAGCTCTCTTCAATGCAACTTCAATAATATCCAAGAAACTCGTAAACTGCGAAAAAACGACAGTTTTTCGACCTTCCTTTCCGTACTGCCTAAGATGTCGTAGCATTGCATCGATTTTGGTTGACGATTTGTATCCTCCAACAGCTCGCTGAATGCTCACCGAGGGTGTTTCATGGTCTCGATTCTGTGACACCTCAAGTAATTCGCTTTGCTGAACTGGACGTCGGCACACAGGACATTCTCCAGTTAACCCTTTGTCTTCTTGCGATTGCAGGTAGTCCATAACGCAAGGTCGACACGCCATATGTGAGCAACCCATCATTATCATGACATCAACGTTTTCTAGGCAGATAGGACACTCATCTTCTTCCTGTTCATTCAAACCTTTGCTGGATTCTTTGGATATAGATTTTTGCTTAGAAAGTAAGTTCTGTAGTACATCGACATTATATCGTTGTTGGTCCGACGGCGATCCATCTGCACCACTACTATATTTTGCAATGAGACTTTCCAAAGTTACACTGCCATCGTCCGTTTTAAGGGCTTCTCTTAGCTCGCCTTCGGTTTTGTTGCCAATAACGAGATATGGGTGACAGGCTACTTGGCGAAGTCGTAAAAGGAGTTGGAAAATAGAAGCATAATGACTCAAGACATTTCCTGCTGCACAGTAGTCTGAAAACTTGGTCTTTGAGTCGCTGTAAACGGAATCATAGATATCTTTTTCTGCTGCAGAAAATCCTAGGTACTCGATGTTTACTTGCTTTGGTGGTAATGGCACCATTGGGTTGCCATTTGCATCGCGCATATCTTTGGTACGACGCAACACAATTGGTTCCAACACCGTTTGAACAGCTTTTATGGCTCGTCGGTCTTTTCTTTCGAAAGGAATGGTAATAAATGTTCTCCAGAAGGTATAGTTTGCCCTATGATATGATTAAGTAAAAGAACCTTTCGGAAAAAATAGCTCACCATGGTTCATATTTCAAGAAGCGTACCAATGAATATAGATCTTCAAGCTTGTTCTATTTGCACAGATCAGTTAGCTATTCCTTGCCAAAAACGCTTACTTGAATAGGTGTGCCGGTTACTGCCCATCTACGCCGAGCTTTGATATGATGGCAAGCCCTTGACGTCTTACTCAGTCGGTTCTTGATCTGATGTGCTTCGTCTAGAACGACTCGCCAAAACTCTACTTGGAAAAGCGTGTTGTCTGATTTCGCACATTCAGATAATATTGTGCCATATGTAGTGAGAAGGACGTCTGGTGCAGTTCCGTCCCACCGACAGCATTGCTCCTTGATGTCTGCGTTTCGAGCGTCTCCGTAATACACGCTCACTTTCAAGCTGTCAGGTTTCGATCCACGAATCATTTCGTCCCGCCATTGAGCCAGCAACGACATGGGGCAGACAATTAATGTAGTTGGTGATGAATTTTGAGGATCGCTGGGAAGGGGTGTAGAGCCGGGTATGAAGCGGTTTTTGTGTATCAAACTTAGAATCTCGATTGTTTTACCCAAACCCATCTCTAATTGCCTCTTGTCAGAAGAATAATAGTCAGCACATAGATAGCATACCGTCCGCTAAGATGCCACCACGATCCTGCGTGTTTAACTCCGGAAAATCAAGTAGCATCTCTCCTACACGGTGTGAAACTTAATGACCAAGGTGGCAACTACATACCTGTGTAAGGATTTAAATAAAATGCTTTAGGACGATCTGGCCATATTGGAGCATCAGGTTCCATTGGAAAAGCGTATTCCTCAAACAAAGGGTGCATAGCTCGTGTGTCCACTTCGCCATCATCATATTTTGTTGCTTCCTTCAGTGACATCCATGCAAGAGCCTGGGCATAATCAGATGAATAACCGTGTTAAATTTGCATTTACTTTACCCTTTTCTGGTATGGTTTTAGCGTTAACGCCATCGTTTCTGGATCATCTGCTTCAGTGATTTGGGAATCGAATATCTGCGCTTTTTGATATATATTGTTTAAATCATTATCTGAGACCTCGATTTCTTCCGTGACAGGTTCTTCAGCATAATCCGATGCGTTTGCACTTGCTGATATTTTCAATGATTGCGATATTAAATCTTGTAATTCATCTTCGTTCTGACCGATGGCCATGTTCATGCGCTGCATTAACGAACGTACGGGCCGCAGATGAACAGCACGGATAATTGACAGTAACGCTAAGCTTCGGTCGCTCAAAGATCTCTCTTCTGCCGTTTCTGCTCCTCGATTCCAAACCGGTCTACGGCTATCGACAGGATTTGCAAGGATGCTGCGAGGGTCATCAAAGGCGCTGTCCATTATGTAACATTTGAGGTGCAAAATGATGTCGTCTCCTGTTTTCAGGACTGGTGGGCAACATATGACTGTGGCTTTAAATGCGCAAAGGTTCAAGTCGATTAGCTTTGACATGTATTTCCCTACCCCTTGTGGTAGGCGACCAAGTTCTCTGTCGCATGGCGTTCGAAATCTTACAATCAAGTTTGGTTTTGATGCCGTCATGTAACGAGCTCGCTTCCAGGGCACCCCTCCTTCAGCAGCAGTTTTGTCCCGAGTAATCGTAACCGAATCACCCTCATGCACCGGGCATTTGCCTGTAAAAGTCGACCAGCCTAAAGTAACAATTAGGATTGCCCGTCGATTTTGCTGATTTCAACTTTCCTGGCACGATCATGTCGCCAATATAACTCATTTCAGGACGTTCTGCTGATACAGGTTGTTCAGAACAGCCTGTGTGTTGTTTACTTGCTGTTGCAAAGTACATATTTGCAGCCAAGTCCAGATCGCCTTTCGATTGAGCTAATAGGCGGGCCAAATGCTGTTCTGGAACGTGCTCACCCAGAAAGCTTCGCAAGGTCTGAACTTTGTCGTCATTTGTGAACGGATTATGGGTTTCATGAACTGGCTCTTCCTTATGCAAAGGTCGTTTTCTTGATTCGTCTGACATGAAGGGTGACGCGACACGAAAAAGGGCAAAAACGCGTCGCGATTGAATGCGTACCAATGTTCACATTTGGCACGTCAATGCGCGCCGCTCGAAAAATCAGGCTTTGGATAAGGCAGTGTGACGAACCTTGACGTTGACTGGGTTTACGAACAAAAAACTCCGTTTTTTGAATCACAGCACGATTTCTTCAGTGTGGGTGAAAAATATGGGAAGATTTTTTGCGCATAATTTCCCGGTTTTACCCTTTATCAGTTCTTTTCTTTACTATTCATCGACTCTCTTTTTCGAACAATGTCTTCTGGTCATCGTTCAAGAGCACCAAAGGCTACCATTGTAACCAAAATCGAAGGATCTCCGGAACAGGAGGCTTATATCAATGAACTCGTTCAATTATTCACTATCACGCCTGAACATCTTCATAAGATATGTGATCATTTCGTGGGTGAGATGGTCAAGGGACTAAACAAAGAAAATCATACTTTGGCCATGATTCCTTCTTATGTCGAAGGCCGCTTGACAGGTCCGTTCCCCGTTTGTACCGAGACTTGGGCTGGTTCATTCGCTGACAAAGGTTTTTACTAACACGTCACACAGGCAAAGAAGAAGGCCATTTTCTGGCTCTGGATCTAGGTGGCACCAACCTTCGTGTGGTCCTTGTCACACTCCAAGGATATGGAAAGTATAAGACAATCTCAACTAAAGCTCGGGTATCAAAAGAGCTAAAGACTGGTCCCATGCGCGATCTCTGCGGTAAGGCGGAAGAGAAATCGACTAAACCCTATCTAATAAATCGGGAATATCATCCCAGATTACATTGCTGATTGCATCGATACATTTTTGACGGAACAAGGCTTGGAGAATCAAGAAACGGAACTATCCCTTGGTTACACCTTCTCGTTTCCCGTCTTGCAGTCAAGGGTATTTCTGCTATATGCTCGTTGGAAACATAAAAAGCTCACAGATTATTTTTAGATCAACCGCGGTCGGCTTTCAACGTGGACTAAAGGGTTTTCTTGCTCTGGTGCTGTAGGCAAAGATCCTGTCATGCTATTGCAGGATGCACTCCTCCGAAAGCATTTGCCTGTCAAGGTCTCTGCCCTTGTGAACGACACCGTCGGTACGTTGTTATCCAACGCTTACAAAAAGCCCAACACATTAGCTGGACTTATTCTCGGTACCGGAGCCAACGGGGCCTACATCGAGCAAATGGACAAGATAAAAAAGTGGAAAAACGGCAAGACAACGTATCCTGAAATGATCATTAACATGGAATTTGGAGCGTTTGATAATGAACGTCAAGTGCTACCATTAACTCGCTTCGATAACAAACTGGATCGCGAGTCAATCAATCCGCATAGCCAGATATTTGAAAAGATGATTTCCGGTATGTACTTAGGAGAAATTGTCCGCAACGTTATTACCGACATGATGGATCGTGAAATTTTGTTCAAACCGAACGGCCGATACAATCGCCAATCTTGGTCCAAAGAAATATCAACCCAATGGTCGTTCGAAACTTCATTCATGTCCAACATCGAAGAAGATGGCACGCCCGATCTGTCGAGAACACGAGACGTTCTGGATTCCAATTTCAACCTGCAAGGTCTGTCTCTACCGGAGCTTCGTTTGATTAAAAAGGTCTGTGAGTTGGTCGGCACACGTGCTGCAAGGCTTGCCGCTGCCGCGATTGCGGGTATTGTTCGTCATTGCGGCGTAGACGAAGCTGGTGTAGATATTGGTATCGACGGTTCATTATACGAATTCTACCCTTCTTTTGAGGATAGAATCTACCAGGGTTTGACAGAACTGTTACCACAGTTTACTGACATTCGTAAGTCAGTACGCTTGGGCTTAGCAAAAGATGGAAGCGGCGTTGGGGCTGCTTTGACAGCATGTGTTGCCAGTAAAATGGAACAGATGAGAAAAGGTGTCACCCCATCTTGAGAGTAGAATATTTCACTATGCATAACTAATTGTACAGTACACTTCATTTCCATCTATGTGTATAAATGCGTGCTCTTTATGTATATCTTTTTCCTTGTATCCATTATAACTCGAACACACTGCTTGTGGATGCAATGCCATTGAAGACACAGGTGTTATTGATAGGTATATACTGGTGCGTGATAAGCTTAATTGCTTCTTGCGAAACAAGGCCTCCAATGAGTGCAGCCAGATTCGTAGTCTCCTTGTTGGCAAAACGAACACTATTTCCAAACATCGGTCTCATGCTCAAAAAGCGTTGGATGGAAATAACTTACTAGTTCGTGCATGCTCTTACTATAGACTCCAACTTTAACAGTTCCGAAGCCTTCTCATCGGAAACACCAATGCTCTGCAGGACAGCAAGTGCTTCCTGTTTGAGAAGCTCCACATCTTCCGCGCTAACACCCGTCACAGAACCTAAATTCACGCAATTGCTCCTTGAGATGATTGCTCGTTAGCCATGTTTAACGTACCTGGCCATCGATGTGTTTTTGAGTAGAATCGGTCAGCAGCGCGATAGGCGATATAGTATGACATGTTTGGATCATTCTCGACAAAAGTGACTTTAACAAATTCTGTAAGAATTATAAAAGGCTCTTGTGCTGTTGATTTACCTATTCGATCCTTTCGTGGATTGGTAACGTACTCCTCTTTTATGCTTCGATACTTCAATAGCTTGACATACGCCGCGTTCTTGCAGAAGCTTTGTATTGTCTCAGCAGGCACAACATCAGCGCCAGATCCCAAACTCTGTAAGATATCATTTACACGTCTCGTCACAGCCAACAAGTCTTCTTGGGCCTTCTCCCGATAACTAAAAAGCACGTTAGGTCCTTGACAATTTGAATGAAGGCAATACTTGCACGTTCTGGAGTCGAACGTAGTTAGATGTATCAGACTTCATATCTGGTAATTTTCCAGATAAAGGCAATTGTCCTTCGCCTTCTTGCGCAACAAAATCCCTCACTGCTCTTGCGATCACCCAGAACGCAGGTGACTAACTAAGCATTTAGCGATAAAACAAAAACAAAGCCACGGAAACAAATACCTCAGCAGTAATATTTTCACATGCGGGATCGTCGAATATTTGTTGCACTTCTGAAGGGATCTAAATTGTCACAGGTTAACTGTTTATAAGTATCAAATATTGACACCAACGTTGCCAGATGAGGGCGCAAGTCTCCAAACGTTAGCCATCGCTTCTTCAAAGTTCTCTTCTTCGATAGTCCGCATTCCAGCTCGTATTTGTTCCTTTAGCTGGTTGCGATCACTGTACGAGATTGGTGGCTCTCCACCATGCTAAACAAAATACATGAGCCAGTCCTCAGACTATATTTCAAACATATACCTCCGCTTTCCACAATTCGACGTATTTTAATATAACCACAACAAAAGGCACATGCGCATGGTCCGTTTGATCCAAGGAATCCAGATCAAACGTATCCACATATTTCTTTAGTTGTTTAAATGGCGAGATTAATCGAAGATCAACCACATTCTCCGGATGCGATTCAATAACTAATATAAAAGTATTTGCGTAAAGAAAGGATCAATAAGCAAACAATGGACATACTCGCATGTTCCGCTGACTGTACTCGGAATAAACCAGAAAGGCCTTTGCACTGGACATGGATCAGGATTTTGTTCGTTTTTTCACAAAGCACACTGAGCTTTATCGTGTCTTCTTCATTAAGATCTGTAGCAATAACCATACAGAAGGGGTCAAAGTATTCTGGCTCATTGTTGATCAGCTCCGAAGGCGTCTGTAAGACGGTTTTAGTGCTCTGCACGAAGCATAACATTACAAACGACAAGACAACACGCACCTTTGCAGTGAATGAAGCAGAGACGTCTTCATTAAGTTCTTTCAGAAGCTCACTGACTGCTTCGGCTTTGGGGCGACCTACACTATCCATATCAAGGAAGAAATTGGTACTGATATCCTTGGCGTCAACTATGCCACCGTCCGCAATCGCAACACCTCCAATGCCTTTGAATGAGGTTATAAAAATATACTGTTTATATAACAGATATACCCGGAAGGATCAGATTTTTCAAGATTTCGCAACCGGTTGATGTAGCATTCAACAGACATACGTGGGCGTTCTCCAAAGCGCTTTGACCTGCCGTAGCCCATAGACTGCATGAACAGTACACTTGCCATAAGCCCCATCATACTCAACTCTCAATTAAACTATATACCGTAGCTGTCTGTCATATTTCTGATTTTTCAACTCGTTTGTCGATGCCATCAGTCAAGAAGGAATACCAAGCAGTCTATCAAATTGATAACCCGCAAGCTAGAGTGTTTAAACTTTTTATTGGTCGAGCAATGGCTGAATTGGGCATATCCTTATGCTGTACGCGTCCGTGCCAGCCTAGGTACTTCCGATATGTCGTTTGCAACTGGTTTTGGACGTGAAGTTGCGCCAGTTGCAAACTATTTTACGATGATAACCACAACCAATTTACTTTGTCTGAGTATCATATGCGCGTCCGTTAAGTTTCGTTCCGATTAGCTAACAAAACTAACCATACCCCGTACAGATACGCGTCAGCTAAAGCAAGTATTCGGTAACCTTACTAGAGCTATTGGTTCTAGTCACAAAAATACAACGCACACCAAGACAGGTGATGCAACTTGTAGCAAGAAGTGATGACAAAATCCAACAGAGCATCATCTGCAGAGGCATACAGAGGAGATTTTTGAGACAATATTCAGTTCGTAGACGGCTAATATGAGCAAGAAGTACGAGAGACAGCACTTTTTCATTAAAGAAATTGAACGGAAGAAACGTGTTTGGTGATATGCACGGGAAGCTATTTTATTCAATCTGGTTTGCGCAGACTTCCTTCTTTGGCTATTAACTGTCTTGCTGCTCTGGGTACAAGACTCTACAAGATGGTAGCCAGCTCAACGCATGAACGTTGGTAATCGTCTACGGCGACCGAACTGTAGACGTGCATATATTTCGATACTTGTCCCGTTCTCTCTGTCATTGCTTCGCGAAGATGGCTGTGTAACTTTGCTTGTCTTAAAAGGGACTGGTTTTGGCTGTCCGAAGGGAAGACCAAGGCCGAAGGTTCAGTAAAATCTAGTAACTGCTGATCATTTGCGCATCCATGGCATTCCTTTCGGGATTTGTAAAAAGTGGTCTATCGCTCCTGGGAAAGGATTCTTCCTCGTTCCCTTATTCTCTGGGAGATAAAGTGGAATGGTTCGATGATTGTTCAATCTGGTCCCTACATCATGGTACCAAAAAGGTAATAACTGATGATTTGCCTGTAGACTATTGAAATTCAACTTGTGCGATGCAGGAAGACGGATCGGAGGTCTCCATTTTTGTGTTCGACTGTACGAAAAATAGAGACAGAATACAGCTAGCGCGAAACGCTTTCAAAAGGTTACGAACCATACGCCACCCGGATCTTTTACGCTACATAGACGGTGTGGAGGTACCATTGTGCTGACAAGTCAGAGGACAATGTTATCTAACTGTTTGAGTAACATAGAGCGACCAAGCGATCATGTTTGTCACCGATCCAGTAGAGCCATTATCCAACCAGCTCTCGCAAGATCCAGATAACAACTTGATTTTATGGGGTCTTTATAAAATAGCGGTAGGTCCATGAAAAATTTGGACGCTTAAACCTGATCGATTTGGGATTAGAACGCTATTAAATTCATAAATAACGACTGCAATATGGTACATGGCAATGTGCGAATTTCTTCAATATTTACCAATAAAGCTGGAGAGTGGAAACTGGGAGGATTTGAGCTACTGTCATCGATGAAAGAAGAAAGTCCCATTATTTTGGTACGTCGATTTCGTAATAAGTGGAGAAGTAAGATGCAAAGCAGTAACTCACTATGGATTAGACATTTGGTGGCCTAGTTCCCGATGCTCAGAAATACGCTACACCTGAAGTGAAAAAGTCTGGTTGGACAGGGATCAAAGAGTGAGTCTTAGTCTATCCCGCGAATAAGTGATTACTAAGGTTGATTTTGATAGTCTTCCTACCACAGCTGTGGACTCATTCCATCTTGGATGTGTGATCTACGAAGCATATAATCGACGCTTTGATACAATTGATCAACTATCACAGAAAAAGGACATTCCCAGTGCTATGGCACGAGCTTATGACAGCTTACTGCGATCTTCTCCAACATCACGTGCAGACGCCGAAGACTTTTTAGATGCTGGATTATCTTCAAAAGGCTTTTTCAACGTCGATTTTGTGCAAGTGAACCTATTTTTGGAAAATATAAGTATTAAAGACCAAAATGAGAAAGAAGGCTTTTTCAGGTTTGTATTAAACAGATTGACTAGCCCCTCGCGTTATGATAATCTTGCTTATTATTTTTCTTGGTTTTATTGTAGGCAGTTGGACAGTTCTGTTGATACATTTCCTAGCGAGTTTGCAAAGCACAAGATATTACCGGAGTTGGTGAATGCTTTTGAATTTGGATCTGGTAATAATAATGACATGATTTCACTCGCGGCTTACCTGTCATTGTGTAGGCGGTGCAAAGGCTTTGAACGCAATATTGAAAATTGGACAACATTTACCGGAAGATGAATACGAAAGCGTACTTATTGGACCTATTGTACGCATGTTTGCCTCTCCTGATCGAGCCATCCGTATAAGCTTGCTAGAAAACATGTCGAAGTTTGTTGATCATATCCCCAACAAAGTTGTCTCCAACCAAATCTTTCCTCATATGGTCAGTACCTGAGACTGTCGAGACACTGTTCACTTATAGGATGAATATTGCAGGCGACCGGCTTCTCCGATACAGTCCCACTTATTCGAGAACAAACGATCAAATCAATCTTGTTAGTAGTGCCAAAGGTTCGTCATATATAATGCACCTGTACTTGATACTGACACTGTTTAGCTGAGTGATCGAATTCTAAACTATGACTTGTTAAAATATCTGGCAAAATTGCAAATGGACGAAGAACCAGGAATAAGAACGAATACAACAATATGTTTAGGGAAAATGGCGAAATATCTCAGCCCAGCTGTGAGTTGGAAGCAATAGTAGCAATAGGAAACTGATCATTATTGTATTGCTTAGACTCGGAAAAAGATTCTTGTGCCCGCATTTACAAGGAGTTTAAGGGATGGTTTCCACCACGCCCGGATAGCAGCCCTTATGGCACTTGCAGGTAGGTTCTAACCTTGCTGGATACAATCATGATCTCATTTCATGGCGGGTGTGATATTCCACAGCCACTGCCGAATACTTCGGTGCCGAGGAATGCTCAAGCAGGATTGTTCCTTCTATTTCTCTAGTACTGATCGACAAAGAAAAGTAATTCAGAAAAGCCACCTTCCGTTTTGCTCATGCTAGAATAGAACTGTTCGTAATCAAGCTTTTAAAACCATGGCAGTATTTATTGGGCGCTTGCAGGAGTTTGCAGATGAGATGGTACGTATATATGTTTACTATCTTGAGGCTTACTGAACAACGGTCTAGCCGGAGACAGCTCTGGTCAACCAGCCTACTGGTACACCAGCTAATGAGTCAGAGTCTCCGTCATCTGCAGCGTCAGCTGCCATGACAGTAGCAGGTGCGTTTGGAGGAGCCACAAAAGGCTTAGCAGGATGGGCCGTGTCCTCGATCAATGCAAGAGTAAGGGAGCATTGGATGCTCTTTGTTCCTTTTCTCCTAACATATCATGGGTAGTTCAATTCTCCCAGTGGAGATATCGAAGCTCCTGTCCAACGGACGAGTGCGGAAAACAGGAACGGCCAAAGCACGTCAAATGTATCGCTCGCACCGGTTGATAGCCGAATGCTTGATCTTGCGGCTGCCGAAGCCGATAATTCTCAAGATGGCTGGAATAACGAATCTCCTGATGATTTATTAGCATTCGATGAGAATGAAGGATGGGGTAAATATCCAATTCTGTTATGATGTTTCTACAGAAATATGTGATTTTGATCGACGTAGAGCCATTTGAGGGTACTATCAAGGAGGAACCGGAACCTATTACATCTATTATACCCCCTATCCAGCCTAAGGCAGCTCGCGTCGTTTCATCTTTTCCATCGGCCGAGCCAACAATAGACGTGAATAAACCTAGTTCAGGGATGAAGCTGGGTCATAAAGCGAAAAGCTTCGGTGAGTTTCAAATCAAGTCGGGCAATTTATGCAACTTAATTCATCTAAAAATTTATGCCAGCATTCGAAACAGAAGATGTTGGTCAAAATTACCCCTCGCCTGCAGCGTCAAATCCCGTCTCATCAAAGGAAGATAGGAAAGCAGAACTCGAACGCAGACGAGAGGAGCGACGACAGGTAAGAAAAGGATTTGTTTGTTTTATGATCATGCAGTTTAATACACATTTTATCGTTCTTAAAGCGAATGGCTGAGCTTAGGGAAAAGAAGAAAGGTGGAATTGGAGCGAAAAAGATTGGAACACAATAACAACACAAATCTGGCCGTTGGATTCTACACTTGTCTTAACTTATAGAAAAAAAACCGGTAGCTTGCTGCTGAGAACGTTATGAAGCACTTGATGCCAACCTTTATTTTTTCCGTAGTTAATCTGTATACGTTTCTCTTTTACCATATATCGTTTCAGTTAATCACCTGCCTATCTCAATCAATTTTTCTTGCTTCTAATCAGTCTATGATAGTATAGTATGTGTGTGCTAAAGTCTTACATTCAGTAGAACCAAGGGGAAAATGGGGATACTGACTACAATTTGGCATGGCCTAGAATAAAGATCCTACGCTGACAATACTGAATTAAGCGCTCATCCTAGATCTTGCTTTAAATCTATAATCGAGTAAGTCTTCACTGGCGATGTCAGTAGCACACTCTAAAATCCAAAGATTCCAACTGGTTCGTTGTTGTCTAATGATACAGGATGTTAGTTTGGAAGACAAAACTTGGAGAACGTAAGATACCTAAATTGCATGTCCCTGCTCTTTCCACCGTGCTCATACAGTGAAGCATATGGCTATTTTCCTCGGTACATGGATCACCTACTTCCATTTGCATAAGCTATGCTAATCATAAGTCAGGGTGAACACTTGCCTTGTGCAAAGTACATAGTTGGTTCCTTAATAGATGATTCTGCCATGACTATATTTCCTGAATGCAAACGGGGCGGTCTTCTTTTCCTAAGGGAATACTCCCCGGTTAAAGAGTGTTAAGACGATGGGAAAGGAAAGAACGATTTGTAAGCAAACAATGATTGATAAAGACAGCTTTCATTTGCCCTACCTAAAACCAAAAAGGAAAGACAACTGATTGTTCGCTGATGTCTCCCACTTTTGGCGGATCCATGATACTATCGTTTTGTACCCTTGCTGGTTACGCAGCATGCCAATGCTTCTTCACCCGATATCCATCAACTATACGCCCTTCGCCCTCGCCTAACTAGCCATTTGATGTTGCGTATGGGTATATTAGATAGAGAGCAACAAAAATGAAAATACAATATCAAAATCAATCTATTGAAGCGAAATTAACGTTGTGAAACAATTATCTGAATGACTTCCTCCAGCTCTAGAAGGAGGATATTGAACAATACAAGAATCTAAATGTGAGGATCGCTCGCCTTGAAACGGGCCATCGAAAAGAGCCATTATTCATTGCTCCTTACCTATACCAGAGAAAAAGTCAACATTACATATTGTATACTTCCTTATAGACAACGTCGCAAATAATTTCCAAAGCTGCTCACGCAACTCCTGGCTTGGACATGAAAAATCTATTCCCATTGCAGGAAGAGAATTTTGCAAGTGCAATATACAGCTGTCCATGAGGGAGAACCCCGGTTATGATAGACAGACTAGTATAATGAAGAGGCTAACTTTGTGCTCTATTGAATGTCACCATGAAAAGCAGCCAAGGCTAGAAACGGACATGACCTAAGACGAAATGTGAAGAATCTATTCCCAAAGAAGAAGGAATTATCCGCGGAATATGTACTACTCGTCGGCATGATTGCTGGCTACGATGATAGCTTCAGTGTGATAAGTGAAAACCCTACATACCTGTCCGGCGGTATTAATGAAAGGTTCTATCATGGATTGAGCTTGCCGATCAATGTAATAGGCTGACTATAATGTAAAATACGTATGAGAACGGTTGCAATTTGCAGTTCATTAATGTTTAAAAGTACTTATGTATGAGAATCGCTTCTGGAGCTTGACTTATTATTTGCAACTGAAGAAGACTAGAATCCAGGATATGACGGAAACAAGCTGCTATTGAAGATAAAGCAGACAGTTTCCGTAGAGGGGTGTTAGCAAGCGTCTCATAGTGAAACGGGCAAAGCTATTTGAAGGTATCTATGCATAAGGATTAATTAAAACTCTAGCACGCAATCTAATAGGGTTAGCCCGACATAATCTAATGTTAGAGCAAGAATGGTCACTTTCATCGCAAGTTGAACAGTATGGTATTATAGAAAAAAATGTACGACCGTTGAAGAGTGTAAAGAAGTTTAAACAGAGGAAAGACATGACGGTGCTTACATATGCCTTTGTCTTTTCAAGTATGGAAACTACTGCCTATGACAATTTGGAGCTTATTTCCACAAGTCTTTGCGCATGATAAAGAAACAGTATCTGAAATAATACCTTCAATGGAAATTTGTGCTCGTAAACGCCTTTTTATGGGGGATGCGCCCGACGCCAAACTCGAGTTTCTTTATTATATGTAAAAGATAAATACAGGCATGTTTTATTAATAGAGATATACATCTGAGGAATGAGAGAATGTGATTCTGACAAACCACGCGTAATGTATCAAACTACTGTTCCAATCGAAATTTATTTCCAGGGTATGTTTGTGCGTTGATTGATGATGGTGTGTTGCGCAGCCCATTGAACTCCTTCGTTCATGCGGCGATTCACGGTTTGCGGGTTCATTATGACAATGATGTAGTCAGAAATAGTGTGATTGGATGATAAGTCGAGTGAGAGGGATATCTATAGTAAAAAAATCAAAAAGAGGGGATTAATAAGGTATCTCATGTCATCGTCCTTCTAATACGATGCGTTACTTGTTTTAATGAATTTTGCAGATGGGAAGTGTTTGGCCAATACGTGAAGATAAATGGTATGCGAATTCCTGGGCAGATGTTGCGCAGAGTGGCTGTAAATGCATCCAATCTTGCTTTCTCATTTGCCCAATATTGAGCACTGAATCACGTTAATTTACTTCTAACTGCGAAGCAATGAACTTACTTGTCCGAGTCATCTATGCGTGCATCTTTCATTTCTGACAATGAGAAAACGACGGCCCCGATTTCTTCGACCGCCTAGATAAATCCAGTTATAATTCATTCCTGTTGTTGGTGTTGAAGGTGCTAACCTGTGCATATAACTGGTCACCCGGTGCTACAGATCGAACGACTATATTACACACGTCGTAATGCTCCATCCGCCTTGAGAATTCTCTGTCAAGCCCAAATTTATGTTCGAACCAAACCGCAGCAGATTCCTCTCTATTGGCGATCTGTATCCACATTTGCCATGTTGACTTAGTACTTGTGTCTTCTCTTAAAGGTTCGAACTCTTTCATCTTGGTTTTGATAAGTGGATAAACGACTTCTGCAAAGTTCTCCGTTTCCCAAACTGATTGATCTTTGCTCTCCACAATCTTTTGATGGAATGAGAAAATAGGACAACCTAACCAATGAAGGCAATTACCTGGTTACACGCTCGCAAACTCTTTAATTCTGCCTGTATTGCGTCGGTGGCTTTCCTTTTTGCGTTTTGGTCGGCACATTTAGCTGTAGTTGAAGTGTGCGCTACTGTGACCCGCTGTTGAAAATGCCATAGTTGATTCCGTCTAGCAACTCTCTTATGACGTTTTTCAATACGAGAACGAACACGTTCCACCCATTGTCGAGTCATATGGCGTAAACGTCTCATTCGCTGATAGCATTTAGTCGCGGTAATCTCAGCGTGCTCGTTTATCGTTGTTTCAAGCAGTTCGTTGAACCATTTGTTAGACAATTCGGTAAGAGTTGCTTGAATACGTGATCGTTCCAATTCGCGTTCCGCTTTTTCTCGGAGAAGTCTTTCTTGATATGCTGCTTCCTCTGCCGCCTGGCGCCGTTGTTTATCCATTTCTGCTTTTATTAGCGCCAACCTCTCTGCTTCTTCCCGCCGACGCCTTGCTTCCTCAGCCTGTTTCAAAGCTTCTTCCTTTTCCCGCTCACGCTGTCTTGCAGCGATCTCTTTTTGTAACATCTCCATTTCTCTCAAATGTTCTTGTCGTCGCCGCTCCTCTTCCTCTGCTTGCATACGAGCTCTTTGCTCTGCTTCACGCTGGGACTCGATTTCCTTTGCACGTTCCATCGCAAGTTTCTCCGCATCTAATCGTCGTTGCTCTTCTTCTAGTGCTTCTATGTCTACCGCCAGCGGTATCGCTACAGGTGTAGCCAAGATCGATGAAGTTTGAGGGACAACAGCATCCACATTTTCAGCATTTATGATATCCACTAATGAACGTCCGTTTTTCTTTTTTTCCACAATCATTGATTGCCGAGGTTTTGGATTGGACAAAGGTTCTACAACGTTTTGTTAGACACTCTATCTTAATACGAAACGAACATCGTTACCAATAAAATAGGGTGCTTTGGATGTAAAATGCTTTTGGCCGAATCGGATGCATGGTTCTTCTAACGACATATCGACAGGTAAACCATAAATCTCCACTTCTTCCAATAGGTGTTCCGATGTATCGTATGCAAGCACCTGCCGAACACGTTCCACAGGGACACCAGAGTGGGCCTTGTTATATGCTGTATTCATCGCCTTCAAAGCACCTTTTCGGACCTCTGGAAAGTGCCATTCCAACATGCAGCTCATCAGGAATGGTGTGCCAGGGTCTCTGATAAGTTTAAAGAATTTGGAATAAAAATTCTGAGAGGCTTCGATATTTTCGGGTTTATGCCGCCGTGAAGCTGTCTGCAATATCTCGTTATTCCGTTGCGCCAATCCATAAAATTGCAATGCCCGTTGGATATATGGATGGAAAAAAAGATGGGGTGGTAAAGACATCGTCTGTCGAGCAACATCTTGGTCACGTATGTGAGTGATAAGATAATATGCACGGAATTCTGCTTCGTTTTCCGTCTCAATCTCTTCTTCACGCAGATCGTCGTAAAATTCCATGAGACTCAGCAGCACTAAATTGCCCATCTGGCTTTAGCAAGTTCAAAACAATCATGATTAAGTACCTTTCCGGAGTTGTTCCGTTTCTTGCTGCTCACTGAATTTCTCGTCTCCCAATTCACACATCTCATGAAAAGAAAGGATATGGAATCGTGCTATTCTCTCGTGCACTTTGATAGCAGACAGACCGCGAATATTCTGCAGGGTAAAATCTTGTCGAATGGATCGTGTTCTGTCACGGATAAAGCTGTGACATTTTTCAAGCGAATAGGACGAGAGTATGTCGCATATCAGATAATCCAACGTTTTCTTGACGGTGGAACTTTTGCATCAGATATATAGGGAAAGAAAGAATACATTTTTACCTCGAGAACAGGTGGCGGTCTGACATCGGAAGGGAGAGGTTGTTCATTGCCCGCTGCTGATCGTCGATATGCTTTCACCATTTTGTCAGGATCCGCGTTACCAGCTTCATCCTATTCAACATTCCAAAATGAGTTTCTAAGCTAGAGATTTTACACAGCAAAATCTTGAATTACCATTTCCAGTACATCCAATCCATGCTGAATCTCACGCTCAACAATTTCGAAATCAGGACACATAGTCTGACAAGTTCCTTTAAACTCAATGGCATCCTCTAACCGTCTCGGAATATCGGGATCAGCAATGAAACCTTGTTCAATAGCTTGGCGTCTCTCCAAAACACGATTCCGTTTGAGCTGCAGTTTTTTTATGTTCAACGTCAGCGATATTGCCGATTATACGAAAGGCGGATACAAAGAACGAAAGCTGACCTGATCGTATAATGCGCTTTGGTTTGTCTGCCCAAAGCGCGTTGCGCGTTCCGCTGGACTCATTGTGCCTTTGCGAGAAGGTTGTGATGCAGATAAATCTTCCAAGAGGTCAGGCTGCGACCGCACCCAAGTCTTGTTCTTAAAGCTAGACCGGTTACCAAGTCCTCCTCGTCCTCCTCCTCGGCCTCCTCGTGGGGATGATTGCTGTCGTTGCTGGTGTTGTTGCTTCTTTGAATCACCAAACCGGCCATTGTTTTCATTGTTACGTTTGTTAAATGAAAAAGCGGATGCTTTCACACCAGCAAACATGACGGGTGGAAAGTGAAGAACAACAGCCGACAAAGATGGAGACCGTTATTGATTCGCCGCCGCCGACGTCACGTGCAACGCATTTTCAGCAAAAGTTGCGCGGTTTAAAAAGAATGAACCTTGTTTTTGGTGAAGAAATCTGAACGCCTGTGTTCCTGCTATGACTTCATGATGTCCTTAACTTTAGTAATTGCTAGCTTAAGGAACTGGTATACTACAATATTGCAGATAATGTTGTTTAAAAACCCTTCTTATGTGTCCCTCAGAAGGAATAGGGCTCAATGGCAAACATGGCACATGATGTTACTCTGCTAGCCAGGGGGCTAACAACATTTGCGAACCGACTGTAGCTAAGACCAGAGCGTAGAAACAAAACTTAGTGTTTTCCTGACAATATAAGGTTATAGTTGGACGTTTGCCTAATAAACGTTCAATGAGGGGGCGTGTCCCGAGTCATACTAACACATCCTTTTCTCTACGTACTGGCTGAAATTGTTTCCATCTATGTTGTTCCACGAAGTAGCCTGTGTTGCTAATGTGGGACCCGTTATTCTAATTTAATATTATTGATTATAAAGATGATCGCTGATATTTTATTGCAATTCAAGATCAGTGGGTCAAGTATTCAACATAAGTTCCTTTGCTCAAGATGGAATGATGAAGTAACAAACGGCGTTTGTCTTTGACCCTACAACATCATGCATGAAACTATCATTGCCATGCTACGAGCCGTGTTATTATTTCTGTGTAGGATCTCTATTTAGCAGTTTCACATTCCGAGTCTAGCGGGTCTTTTAAACAAGCAAACACAGTGCCCATTCCCATCTTCATCCAATTGCTGCATGTCTTGGTCATAAAAGTACCCTCTCAGTCAGCGGTCCTTTTGTGTTTCAAAACGGTAAATTACTCCAGCCAATCTTGTTCCAAGTCTGGCATCCATTGGGCGAAACGCCGCTTTTATGTTGATTTCACAGATCGTCAATTCCGAACGCAGATGGCACCGGCCAATTATCGTTAGCAAGAAGCAAGTGCAGCTGCTACCATAGGATCATATTGTAAGTGTAATTTAGTTACGGTATAATGGACATAGCGAGAATCTGGACATCATATCCGAAAGCCGGCAATCTGTAAAGGCATATCCACAGTTCTGAATCGCCTTGTTGCCAAGCACAAAGGTATGTCAGATACGTTTGGAGATCTCACCACTGCGAACCAGGCAATAGACGTTCTTCTAGCTGTAACATACCAGTGGTAAACTTTCGGTGCAGTTTCGCAGTGTTTAAAGAAAGTGAAACCACCTTGCCAAGGAAATATTAGCAGATATCTGCCCCGATCCGATAGTTTCCATGACGACGTCCGTAGTAAGGGGATTTACTATTGAATATGACTGCTCTATAATACAGTGCTTTTTTGCAGCATTGCATTGTACGATCTAGGATTTCTTCCGGGGTCATGTTGCATGTACATTGTGTTAAACAAAGTTGATTTTTCCCATGGCGGAAGGTTATAGTCGGTTTTACTGTACGGCAAAAAAAAAAAGGATCTGGGAAGATCCAACCGAAAGAGGTCAAAGGTCCTAGTGATCGGTATACACTGCAATCGTTTCATTTAGACATCCTGTCTGATTCAGAGAGTTATAACGATATCAAGAAGTACTAATTCGGTTCTCAGGTTTTATTATCCACGGATGCCGCTGAAAGTTTTCCCACGGTGATGAAGTTTGCGTATGCGTATTAAAACGCACAAAATTTGTTTGATTCAGCGCGATAACCGAAACGTTGTAATGGAAACAAAGCATAGCATGTACGCAGTACTCATGTACGTACATTAAATGACATCCCTTGCCTCTTTCGGACGTAAAGTGCGCTCACCACTAGGGCCGTAAGTGGGAAAACCCAGATTACGTGCATTTGTAAGTATATCTGATAACAAAATGTGACCTTACCCGATACAGTTTCTGCTTATCTTGAAAAAATCCATTGATCAAACGAAAAGTATAAGTTGATCGTTACGCTGTGATATGCTGGTAAAGGATGACTGTGCGCACATTTTTCCTAATTTGCAAATCATGGACCAGGCTTCCTTAGTCAGCTTGTCGCAGTATTCTGCTCTTTCGAATTAAAATTGCAGCTGGCCAATGATGAAATGGGTACTCATCCAAATTGGAGTTTCAATATATTGATGTACATTATCAAACTTGACATTTCATTTCCATTAAACTAACACCAAAAGATAAAGAATAAAAAAAAAAGGTATAATCGTGTCATTTGATGAATGTATTGTGCGATAGAAGATTCTCCAAAAATGGCCAGGGTCTCTGATTTCGACGAATGAGCCGCATGGTTGTACTAATGTGTTGCTTTCTGGCGCGGACAGTCGGTCTGTCAGACATCGGGCGTCTAATCCTCGGTTAATCAGATTTGTCACCCAGTAATTCAAACTATCTAGAAATAAGCAAATGCAGGCCTGACATGGCTAAAAATTGGAAACCTATCAATGATTGAGAAAATCAGATAATTTATTGCTTGATCCGAGCATGAAGCATGGAAAAGGCTGCATTCCCAAATTGGTTGAAAACTGCTGGGCAGACATAAATAAAAAAACCGGGTGGCTTAAAGGTCGGAGATCACAGCACAATGAGCGCTTATTCTTCACTGGTGAACCTTGCTTTCCGTTTTTTCTTTAATTATTTAACCAGACGTTTTGTTATCAGCACTAATGTTTCTGGGTTTTCTCGCAAAGCAATGTCGATAGGAAATATCCATAATATTATTACAGACGCCTCGCGTGTTCTGCGAGAAGAAGCTCAAGCGCTTTACGACGCCGCTCAGCGACTTCAATCCAATCCAACGTCCCGAGATGGCTATGAACAAGCTATATACTATATGTTTCGTGCCCTTGATGCTGGTGGCAAGATCGTGGTGACAGGTGTCGGTAAATCTGGAAAGATTGGTGAAAAGATCGTGGCAACCATGCTTTCAACTGGAACATGTGCCACATTTCTTCACCCGGTTGACGCATTGCATGGTGATCTGGGAGCGATCCAACCTCAGGACGTGGTGCTGGCGCTTTCATATTCAGGGAATACAGAGGAATTGCTTTTACTGCTACCTAGTTTGAAGCGTCGCAATGTGCCTGTAATCGGCATGGGTGGGAATGCCAACAGCAAATTGGCGAGGGAATGCGTCGCTTGGTTAGATGGCGGGGTAGCCAAGGAAGTGGGTGGAAGGGAAATTCCAGCTCCGACGACATCGACGACTTTAGCCTTAGCCTTGGGCGACGCGGTGGCACTCACTTTAGCCAAACTACGATTCTTCACTACAGACGGCTTTGCGATGAATCATCCGGGTGGATCGCTTGGTAGAAGATTACTGTTAAAAGTTGAAGACTGCGCCGTGCCGGTGGACAACGTGGCCACAGTAAGCCCTAAAGACTCATTGGATATTGTGATTATGAAGATGACCCAACACCCAAAAGGTGCAGGTGTTGTTGTTCTCAACGAAGAATATCCTTTTTCACCACCATCACCACCTTGCTCTTCTGCATCTTCCACTGATGAAGAGATGACACAGGATGGCCCTAGTAGAGAAATCCTTGGGATTATCACTCATGATGATATCCATAACATCTTGAAGTCTAAGCGTGAAGGAATCTTTCATATCCGAGCATTAGATATTATGAAAGATGACACAGAAGTCTGTTCCATAGACGAGCTCGCTGCGGATGCCATGCAGAAGATGATCAATCAGGACAAGGTACCCTTTCTTCCGGTTGTAGATAAGGATAAACAATGGAAAGGCGTGGTTACGCTGAAAGATTTGCAGGAGCTATTCTAGATTGTTATACGTATTCTTTTTTTCAATTCTTCCTTATTCCCCTCCATTCAACCTAGCTATACTGTATATTACTTTTGTTTATGATTTTTTTTCTTATTTAGAACTGTAACTTTTATGAAAGCCTATATTTCTGTGTATCCATCCCCCCCCCCACTGCTCCTATTTGTTTCCCTTCTCATTTCCCGCCCCGGACATCTCTTGTCTTTTGTCCCCTCTCGTCCGATCTCTTCTTCTTTTCTCTTGTGCTACGTTGATTAGCTTATTCTATTTCGATCAGTTTATTTAATGAATAGATGCCTCTATCATATCAGAGCTGGGCAAAGCCTATGTATACGGTGCATGTGTATATGCGGATGTGTATGCGTGTGTTTGCTGCATAAAGGTTGTGCGAGTCAAATTCTTTTTTAGGGATCAACTCGTGGATTCAGGAGTGTGCAGGGACAGATGTGTGCGCGAGAAAAGGAAAACAAGACACCATGCATTCACCTGTCTTGGTGTAAACATCATCCGCCCAAAATAATGCGGTGTATTTGTTCCTCCCTCTCCTTCTTACATCTTTTCCCTTTCTTTTCTTCTTAGTTTCTTAATTTTCTGTTTATACCTAATCATTTTACTATGAGAGAAATCATCCATGTACAGGCTGGTATGTACATGTCATCTATATACAAACCAGTAGCTAAAATCACTATGATCTATTTACCCTACGATTGGTATCTGTTCAGGCCAGTGTGGTAACCAGGCAAGTTATCTGAATATAAACCATTTGATGAAAAATCAAACTGACAAGGACAGATTTCGCTTTAGATTGGTCAAAAATTCTGGGAGACTATCAGTGAAGAACATGGCATCGATACAACCGGTGCGTATGCGGGTGACAACGACCTGCAACTAGAACGTATCAACGTGTATTATAACGAAGGATCTTCCAACAAATATGTCCCAAGGTTCAAAGAAAAAGAGAGCTTTATTTTCGTTTTCTCGTCACTTGTTTCCATGCTGATCCGTTATGTAAACCTCTGTTTAGAGCTGTCCTTGTCGATCTTGAACCTGCCACGATGGACTCTATTCGTGGTAGCAAATACGGCAAGCTGTTCAGACCAGACAATTTTGTCTTTGGCCAGTCGGGCGCAGGTAACTCGTGGGCAAAAGGTTACTACACCGAAGGCGCCGAACTGGTGGATTCTGTTCTGGATATCATTCGTAAAGAAGCCGAACATACGGATTGTCTTCAGGGATTCCAGTTAGCCCATTCCCTCGGTGGTGGAACCGGCTCCGGTATGGGATCCCTGTTGTTGAGCAAAATCCGCGAAGAATATCCTGATCGCATGCTCTGCACGTACTCCGTTGTCCCCTCACCCAAGGTTTCGGATACTGTTGTGGAACCCTACAACGCCGTGTTGACCGTCCATCAGCTGGTGGAGAACTGTGATGCCACCTTCTGTATCGACAACGAAGCCCTCTATGACATTTGTTTCCGTACGCTCAAGCTATCCAATCCTGCCTATGGCGACCTGAATCAGTTGGTTTCGACCGTTATGTCTGGTGTATCTACCAGTCTCCGATTCCCAGGACAACTCAATGCTGATCTTCGCAAACTCTTTGTGAACATGGGTAAACAAAACATATAACTTATAACAACAAAATGCATACTATGGTAGTATTTGTCTCACATACGCCTTACCCGAATTCAGTGCCATTCCCTCGTCTCCACTTTTTCATGGTGGGTTTTGCCCCCCTGACGGCGCTTGGATCCCAACAATACCGCAACGTTAGTGTGCCTGAACTGACAGCACAAATGTTCGACGCACGTAATATGATGGCCGCATCCGATCCCCGTCATGGTCGTTATCTTACTGTGGCTACCATTTTCCGTGGTCGATTGTCCACTAAAGAAGTAGAGAATCAGATGTTGGCTGTTCAACAGAAGAACTCTTCTTATTTTGTGGAATGGATCCCTAGCAGTGTCAAGACCTCTCTCTGTGATATCCCACCAGTCGGATTCAAAATGTCTGGCACTTTCATTGGCAACAGCACAGCCATCCAAGAATTGTTCAAGCGTGTCAATGATCAGTTCACGGCCATGTTCCGACGCAAGGCTTTCATCCATTGGTATACAGGGGAAGGCATGGACGAAATGGAATTCACTGAAGCGGAATCCAACATGAATGACTTAGTGTCTGAGTAAGTTTGACATGCATGCTTCTGCATTTTTCCAAAGAAAGAAAAAGTACTGTTTTGGCTCAACACAGCTGTACCATTTTTTATTAGGTACCAACAATATCAAGAAGCCTCGGCTGAAGGAGAAATGGACGAAGGAGAAGACTTTATGGAAGATGAACAGCTTGAAGAATAATCCGCTGTTCGATTCTTTCCTTCTTGCATAACAACAGAGTAAAATAAATCTTTTCTTTTTCTTTTCGCTTTAATCAAGGTTTATCAAACCGGGCTGTGCATGCGGGTGCGACAAGTTAAGGTTTTCTGCACATGCATCTTCATCGCCTAGAAGTGAGGCATATACTATGCTTGTCTGCTTGTTTTGTTCGTATGCTAGATGTCATTAGATTGAAGAGCCAAGCGTAAAACGGAGACACTTTGGGCGATCCATCAACCGAAGGCGCAAACAGTTCCATATTTAGATCACTGATTAGTCCCTCATCTGGTGTCACAGATTCTGTAATATGCGTTTATATTGCCAGGAGCCGATTGAGCAGCAACTCATGTTCAACAGCTTCGGAACATAAATGATGCTTTCCCCGTCGTTGTTGCTCGAAACGGGACAAATTCATTTTCAAGAGTTTTTTCAAGACTTGATCAAAAGAAATGTTTGGCACTTGTCCAAAGCTGTCCTCGTCAAGTTGCCATTATCGAACGTTTAGCCTAGTTAACGGCAGAAGTGCAAAGAAAAAAGGTTAAATATTAATGCCTTCTTCGCAACCTCCCCCAAGCCTATGTATTCCCTGCTACTGATACAGCAACCAACGGCATGTGGTTTTTTTTATTTTATATGACGCAGTATATAAACTAGTCCAGACGTTCCGTTACTACTTTCAAACAATAGAATTTCTGAACCACTGAGCGCACAGCATAGATGAGTTACGGTTCAACGTTTACCTTGGCTAGAGAGTATGCCGTTTTCTACTTGGTATTATTGGATATATTACATGGTGCATTGTTAGCTGTCATGATAAGGAAGAATGACAACAACAATGTTTGCTTTCAAAGCTCATGTTTCTACTGCATAAAATAAATTCATAATTGGCAGTAAGTCTTCTGTTGTGGGTAATAAGGAGACCTTGAGTTCCCTGCTTTGCACTCTCCTGGCGCAAAAAGAAAAAAAAAAGGAATAGCGACATATTTCTTGTGATCTATGGAAAAATCAAGGGGAGTTATACTCAAAAGAAAAGCAAGGATGGCACTACTCATGTATTATCTACTAACCCTGTCCTTCACTCAGAAACAAGCGTGTGTAGAATTGTATGTGGAGTAGTTAACTGAAAAGGCGGTCAGTCAAACATCTGTTCGAATATCTTTCAACAAATCTATGTATGCCAATGAGTACTGACAGAACCTTTGGTTAATAACTTGGATTTGGACGTAAAATAACCGGGATAAGAGAATCAGTCAGTAGGCTATTCTTGTAAAACTGTATGGCATGAAGACTGTTACCGACAGGAATAGGCCAGTCGAATATACGACATACAGCGCATGGCCCAAGTACGAAACAGTAGGTGGAAGGCTGGGAATAGCGATAGTCGTGCAGATGAAGACAAAGAACTCGTAACGTGTCTGTTTAAATGATAATCCAGAGTTTGACTTAACCGCGTTTGATCGTTCTCATGAACCTTGGGAATACTGAAGTAAAGCAATTTAATTTTAGCCAAATTAACCGATTTAATGTGTAAAGATACTGATCAAATAACAGCTTAAACCAAACTAAGTCCTTTGTTCAAGGTGTTAAAAAGATGCATATCACTTTAAAAGAGGAGGCATCAAACCTTCTTCGGTTTCCGAAAGAGTTTGCATGGCTTTAACCAAAGGAAATTGCGCTGCAGAAACGCAAATGATTGGAGCCACGTACAAGATATATGTGTATTAGAAAGTATATATAAAAACGAACAGATGGCACCCTTTCAACGATAAAATCATTTTACGCGCTTTGCAAGCTATAGCTATCGATCAAGTCTTATCTGTTCCTGGATAAAAGGTAGTTTTCAAACATGGTACTGTTTTGCTCGTACAAGCCATTCGATAGCCAAAGGCATGAAAAGAGGAGACATGGTTGAATCGAGCAGATATCTGGATACCAAACTCAATCGGAGCATATATTAGCAGGCATGCGGTAGAAGTGTATACATAACTCAGCTTGCCTATTTCGCAAGAGCTCTAGATCCTAAAAGGAAGTAGTAGAGTAGTTTTCTAGTGAATGAAGATGAATCACGCTACAACGTATCCGGGGAGGGGGGCCCGACTCCGACGGTCTGGGTAAACAATTTTTCAATTTGGATCCCGAATAGTCGTCCCCCCAACGTACAGAAACCTCTATCAGTGTTTGTCAGATAACCGGGAAGAACAAAACTCGTTTCAATGCTTCTGTGAAGCAATAAAGAAGGAAGGTGATCAACAAAAGAGACAAGATAGAATGTCTGGTCCATCTTCCTGATGATAAACACAAGTAATAGAAGGGCTGAATGGATTGCACGTTGTCACAAAGCCGCATTCTCCCGAACCGTGACCAGTGGATTGATGGTCTGTGTGGCATCCTTGAATCGACGAAGATGGGTTTGTTTGGGGTTAAGGCAACGTGATAAAATATAGTGATCTCAATGGATGAAGACATGTATTAAACCAGATAGGACAGGAGAAAAGGGCGCTTTGTTTATTTGTATAGGGTAACAAAGGATCCAGACAGAGACAAAGAGGGATGGTATGGCAGGGAGGGGAGTAAGGAAGATAAGGACAGCACCCAAGAAACAAAGGTTACATTTTCACGAGGGTTGGGTGCAGTACCATTGGGTGAGGGCAACCCAACTTCTGTTGTTTCGATTTTTCAAACCCAACAATAAGGTTTTCCTCTTCAGCCTTCTTGTACACCACCCTTTTATTTCCTATCTCTCTCTCTGTCTTTCTTTCTTTTTCCTTTACTTTATACGGCTTTTGCGAGGGCGTACAGTCCCTTCATGGAGAACTTGCTGACGATCAACAAAACCCAGGGCACTTGTGATGAGGCCCTGGACCTGGACGAGTTCTTTGCAGAACGTCTGGCGCCACTGTTGCAAAAGTTCAAGTACCGGCTACACCATTTCGAGAACAGTCTCGGCAGTGGACGTCTACAGGGCACATTAGAAAAGATCAAGAAAAGCCATTCCATGCTCGAGGCACTCGACAAAGAATGGCAACATCGCTGGCAGCAGTTTAACAATTGCCAGCCCTCCCTTTTCTTGACGCAGACCCTGGAACAAAGCGTGGCCGACTTATCTGAAAAGTACCGAGAATTAGAGACGTTAATGACAGACGATTATTTCGAGAAAACACTGGAAGATACCATTGATGCCATGATATCGACCATTGAAGAAGTAGATGGGCGTATCTCAGATGCGCTCGAGCATGCCTACCAAATGCGGAACAGGGTCAATGAAACAATTCACGATATCGCAGACATGGCTACAGAGCAAATGGAACATCTACGGCAGGCCATCGCCTATGGTGCTAAGCGATTATTACATTATGATGAATTACCGGCACCTTGGCGCAACAATAGAGTAAATGATTTAGCACCCGTGCTGTAAGGGTACTAACCATCTCATTTTATATGTCTTATAGCATATCCATACAGGCTATCGATTCCTCTCCACTCCAACAGATTGTTTTCACTCCCTCTTATATATCCATAATGAAACCGGAAACATTTACACTCATCTTATCGGTTTTTTCGTTTTTCTCGGCATTGGCATTTATGAACTCTTTTATTCCCAGCTTCTTTCCGGCGTACCAGGGCTTGACAAAATTATTTTCGCCATATTTTTCATAGCGGCCTGCAAATGTCTCATGTGCTCTACCGTTTGGCATACGCTTTCCGGTATCAATGATTACCAGACATTTACACGTATGGCTTGCCTAGATTATGTAGGCATTTCCGTCTTGATTTGCGCAAGCATCATTCTGTGCGAGTATTATGGATTCTATTATTGTGATTCATGGCGGAACACATACATCGTCGGCACTGGCACATTGGCCATGATCGGTGTGGGTATGCCATTTATGAAATGGTTCGATGACATGGGTAAGCAAACCAAAATAAAAATAAAAAAAAGGAATAACGAACTGAACCTGACGTTTCCAAACCTTTCCTACTTGTTTCAATATAATATGTACAGAATATCGATGGATACGAATTATGTTCTTTATCAGTCTTGCATCCTCTGGCGCCATTCCTATTGCGCATCTTGTTTCCATTCACGGTGGCCTGGCAACCGGTACTTGGCTGGCACCTGTGGCAAAATCACTTGCATGTTATATCTTGGGCGTAGCTGTTTATGCTAATCAGTTACCCGAAGCCCTGTGGCCTGGTCGGTTTGACCACCTTGGCCATTCCCACCAATTGTGGCATCTCTTCGTTTGCGGTGGCATTTGGTTCCATTACACTGCAGCGGTCAAATTCGTTAACCAGAGAGATGGATTCGGTTCCTGCGATCTGGAGACGATCTAGAGCAATTGCTTTTCAACATTATACATCAATTCTTGGTTATTTAAACTTTTCAACATATTTCATCAAACCCTTGTCCTTTAATATTTTATTCCTATACTTTGCAAATTTCAGGTCCATCAACAGGATAAGAGTATGTTAATAAAAACAAGAAAAAAAAATCTGCATTTAATCTTTAAGACGGTTAAGGATTTCAAGGACGTCTACAGTGCCAAATTCTGTCTCTACTTTTTGTTGAGGATTGGGAGACAAGACCTGAGCTGCAAGGTTCCATGCTCCTCGTGTAAGATATTGCGCTTTTGCTGTTGTCTGGTCTTCCAGACCCAATCCGGATGTAAAATCCCATAAGCTTCTTATGTAAGCCTCCCCTTCATCGCTGCCATACATTGTATCAATGTAGGCAATATCGTCAAGCGTACGGAAATCTCTAGGAGCCTGAGTTCCAAGGGCAGTAAATGGGCCGTAATGGTTAAAATAGGCCTGGTGAATGATATGTTTTTGGCTGCTAAAATCTTCGGTCGTACTGCGATTGAAGAAGGCCGAAGGTAAAGCATGCCTATTGGGCATTGTAAGGTCCGGAAATGAGGCAAAAGGTTTGTTAGAAGGAATCAAAGAAGTTAGATCGTTCACTAAGACATGCGGGAAAAGAAAAACAAGAATCAGAACATCGCAGGGCATTCTCTTTGTGTTTTTTTTACCTCCGTTTACGGTGGAAAGGGATCCATCGGGTGCATAGATGGAACTGCCACCGGACTCCATCAATTTTTTTTTCTTTTTCTTTCCATGTGTGCGGGTGGGTGTCAAGCTGCGTGAAGAAACGACAGGATCTGTGCTTGGTTCTCGTGTAGGTAGTCCCAAATCGACCAAAGGAGCGCTACTGATGGTTCCTATAATATCGACATCTTCTTCCACCTTGATATTTACAGATGTTTCAGACTGCTTTCTGGAAGGGGTCTCCATAGATAACTCTCTTTCATTTTGCTCATAGACCACTGTTTTAGCAGCTCGATCAATGGCTTTGATAGCATATTGTTCTAGTCTGTCTGCGCTTCGCCAATAGATAGTATTGGCTGCATTGTACGTCTTGGCATTGCTCACAATCAGCATGAAATCTTCACGGAATTCATCCATATGTTGATACTGCCCCATGTCTAACTTCCGACGCATGGTGGAGAGGTCCATGGGTCGTCGGATGACTGAGAGATAGTCAGTTACCAACTGGGTATCGACAGGCTCCAGAAAGAATCCATATGCATCTTTCCTAGCCTGAATCATTCAGTAATTTGTCAAAGAACCCTACTTTCTTTGCTATGGAGTGTTTACTTTATGAGTGTGTCCAATAACTTGCGACCGACACTTTGCATGTCTTTTTTGGCAGGCTGCGCTTGGGGCATCAGCTTTTTAGGCGGCGTCTTATTCTTCGATGGTCTGCCTCGTTTCCTTGGTTTTTCCACCGCTTTCTTTGACTGTTGCGATATAACAGGTTTCCGAGCAAGAAAATTGCCTTCTTCTTGGCACTCTTCTACTTTTTCTTCTTCCTCTACTCTTTCATCCCTTTCTTCGTGCTGGGAAATATCCTCATCTGCATACGCACGGTTATACTCAACTTGCTCATCGGCATAAAAGTCGTCTTCATCTCCGTCCTGCTGACACTCATTTGACTCAAGTAACGCAAAGGGACGCTTACCACCCGTAGGAACATGTGCATAGCTCTGTTCCACTGGTTCAGCAGCAGAATCATGGTCATGACGCTTCTTTCTATGCTTCTTATGGGATTTCTTAGATTTGTCTCTGTGCTTGTGTTTCTTTTTGGGAGCTTCTTCGTCATTAACAGCAGGTTTGTTTAATCGAAGTTTAAGCTGAATTCGAGGCATTGCTTCCAACGTCATGGTTACCTGCGTCGTCAGTCTGGGGAAGAAAAAGTCAGGCTGTGTGACCTACAGGGAATTTGGGCGTATTTGCGTAAAGCAAAAAAAAATGACCAAGCATGTTCAATGCACGAAATCGGACACGTTTGATCTTATGGTATGTTAGAACGGCTTGTCCCCTATTTCAACAAGGATTATGTAGGATAGCTATGCCCTTATCTTTGGCAGCTAAGATAGTGCGTTATTCAGGGTTTGCTGTGAACAGAAGCATCCAGATCAAATGGATTCATGCCATATCTTGGCTTGCAGATGGCAATCAGGAGCCGCTTTCATTATAAGTGAATAGCCTTACAATGAATGAAATTCAACTGCCATGCGCTTCAGGGTAATCATGGACTACACACGAAACTGCCTTTTGGAAGAGCGTGTACTTCCGCCACGGGGATCGTTCATCAGTAAACTTTCTTTTCTTTTTCTTTAAGAAAAAGAATAGAGCTTGCTGAATGATTCTTTCCTTACATTCGAACATGACAAGATCTACTCTTATGAAAACAATAGACTAAATATAATATAAATGGCTGCGGCTCATGAAAGGCTACCCTTTTTAAACCATCTATGATCAGAAAAAACCCACGCACCAATCCGCGCATGAAGGGACCAAGTTTATGCACGAAACGGACTCTCAGGATGTTTCATATGCAGCAAGCTGTTATCTAACCTTTCCCTTACGTGAAATCTCTCTATTTCTGAACAGTTGCATAGCATAAAATGTATCCTCAACCAGCCTATCCCCAGACCAGTCCCAATCGAGTATCACCACAGAATGACCAAATACAGCTGCCTGCAACGGACCGGTGCAGTACCATATGCGGTCCGTTACTTCGTTACATCGGTATAGACTATGATAAAGCACTATGGCGCGGTTCATGTCTTCTTGTGTCAACCGATCAAGATCCAGTAGCAGCATGTCTCCAACTTGAATTGCAATCGGAAAATGGCGATATGCATTCCATAGAAGTTCAGGGGGAACTTTTGGATTCGTTTAGGAATCAGTATCATTTTTGGCGTTTTGAGCTACAGCTTCCACTACTTCGTGAATCGCAAAAGGTGACCTACTGGATGAGGACAGGAAAAACGTTTAGTTTCCACCTGGCACCGATCAATCAATCTATGCGCTTTTTATTCTATTCTTGCAATGGATTTTCTGATATACCTCAGGCAATCAAAAACACGTTTGGTTATAATACAGCACCTCTCTGGGTCGATGTACTGGATCGACACGAAGTAATACCTTTCCACGTCATGATCGGTGGTGGGGATCAGCTATACCAGGATGCTTTGATCCACAAGGATTTTATGAAGCCATGGCGAGATGAAAAGAATCCAAAGAAACGTATCGCAACGCAGCTATCTCAGCCTGCGCGAGAAGGGTTTGAGGAATTTTATTTCTGGAATTACGTCAAGAACTTTGGGTAAATGATGGTATTGATTTCCTTGAATCTTATTCTTATTATTGTTCCTAGATTCGAAGACAATCCCATAGTTGCAAGGGCATTTGCATCCATTCCTTCGATCAATATGTGGGACGATCATGTTTGTAGACTCTTTTTTTCTGAATGGCGATAGCATATCTCACCCAGATTGGCATTCTCAGGATATCATTGATGGATATGGATCGTATCCAGCGGATATGCAGAGATCTGATTGTTTTCAAGGTCCATTAGTATCTGTCAAACCGTTCTGGAATCAGACATTAACGCCATTTTGTTTTACAGTACTCTTTGCCAACGCATCTCGCTTTTATCTCCTGTTCCAGCATCATACTACAATTAAACTGGCCCAAACACATGGTTTGATTAAAGGTGTTCTACCAACTTGTCAACATATTGTCACTACACTTGGACCAGAAATTGGGTTTATAGCATTGGATGGGCGTGGAGAACGAACAAAATATGATATATGCCGGCCAAAATCCTATGATATAATTTTCGACGCTATGTATCGTCTTCCACAATCGATCAAGCATGTGCTCCTTGTTACTGGTGTGCCTATCGTTTACCCGCGACTTACGCTGTTTGAGAGAGTCATGGAAAGCGCTGCAAACTTTAACCTTGCGACATTAGCAGGGAAAACCGGCGCTTTAGGAAATGTGGTATCGGGCCAACTCAATAAATGGAATGGTGACCCAGAACTTCTGGATGATATGAATGATCGTAGGCAAATTCCTTATGCCATTGGTTTCTGCTTGAAGTAGAATCGACTAAACGAATCGGCATAGATTGGACTTCAGGGAACCATGAAGTGGAAAGACGATTTTTTATCCGCCGCCTTCAACAGTATTCGCGCGATCGATCTATTCGTATTTCCATACTATCAGGTGATGTAAGCATCATGGAATTAGGAAACAGCACGATATTTACAACGTTATGTCGTCACTTTTAAACACAAGGTACATTGTTGCGCTACCGGTCGACTATTTTCGAAGGACATGACTGAGCATGAGGAAGGCGACCCTCGACTTATGGTTCAGATTATTTCGAGTGCCATCGTTAACGTGTAAGTGATCTAAGAATGAAAAAAGCGACAAAGCTTCTAAACAAAATTAATTCTTTTCTATGTCAGACCTCCGCCACACGCATTGCTCTCGGTGCTAAACCAACACTCAGGACCGATCAAGTTTGATGGTGTTACACAGGAGGAGATGTATGATCTGTTTAAGCGGTCACCTAACGGAGAGCAGGTAAAAAGAGCGAGAGGAAAAACAAATAAATAGTGAGAGAAGTAATCGATCATATTGACGCGTTCCCATGACTGCAGCGTAAACATCAAAAGCTGATGGGAGTACGAAATTACTGCGCAGGCTATTTAGACCAGCAAACAGGAAAGATCAATTTCTGGATCCAAACGGAAAAACAGGCTGGTAAGAAGGGCACGGTTGGCTATTTAGTAGACGTTCCGAAATTGGTTTTTGGAGAAGCTGCAATTCACTTGTACGGATTGAGATGAGAATTTTGTTTTTAAAAAATATAGTTACATAAAATAGTTTATTCATTCTTAAACAAATTAGACAAGGTTCTTTGGGCTGTTTTCTAGTCTATTGCTTTAGGATTAATCTTCAACCCTAATATGTCCTGTGTGCTGAACTTCCCAGTCTTTCGGGTTGTTAGGGTTGCCGAAAAGCTTGAGTGCTTTCAATTGGAAGAAATAATGACCCTCTTTGACTTGGTCTTTGAAGAAAGAATTCGTAGTCAGGTTCGAATTGGTTGAATAAGTGCCATTCCATTGCAAAGAGGTGAAGAGAGCAGAAGGGTCTAGATAATTTCTTGGGATATTGACCAATGGTGGAAAAGCAGCGCCCACAACATGATTGGACTTGGCATCAATCAGTTCTGTGTTAATTTGTGCCGTTCCCATGAGCAAGCGGAAAACTACAGAAGGTAGGGTCTCTTGCTTCTTGCGATGATAGACATAAGTGTCATTAGCATAGTAGATCTTGGTGTTGTTCTGATCGGTCAAGAACGGAGGGTGCTCTTTATCAAAAACAGGCAGATCACGCATACTTCCGATGGAACCAAAGTAGGGTACGCTCATATTCTTTGCACCGTGTCGTCCCTTGAAATAGACGTAGCCGCCGTACAACAAATGTTCCTTTCGATCTATCCCGGGTAGCATCACCGTCACCTTGACAGTTCTGGTTCTGCCTGGTCGCACGCGAATGGTCGTCTTGCAGAACCGCAAATTCGCTGACCCTTTCTTAACAAAATTGGCAGGTTCAGTAGGAGTGTAGCCTGTGTCGCTGATATTGTACGGAGCAATAGTTAAGGTGACATTGTTAACAATATCGTAGGTGACCGTATCGTTGCCGTAGTTGGTGACTCTTAATATGTGCGTCTTGTATTTGTAGGACGAAGTATCGTTGAAACTGATCTGGGCCGGCGATACATGGACTTTAGACATGATCGTGTCATAAACCTGCACAAGACCTGCCCCTTGCTGCAAAGGGGAGGCAAGTTCCGGATGACCATTGACTAATGGCGCAATAAAGCCGTAATTCTGAAACTGCTCAGTAATGAATGCAGGATTATGCGTCTTTGGGCCGATTTGCTTCAGGAACAGAGCGATAGCACCGGCAACATAGGGTGTAGCCATAGATGTACCAGACATCATTCCCCAGCTACCTAGATAGCGCGGAAGGGTGGAGTAGATGCTTCCTCCAACACCTGCAATATTAGGTTTAAGTGATAAATCATAAGTTGGGCCAATGCTTGAGAAATCCGATGGCGTCTTCCTCGTAGATAATTTAAGAAGCGTGTCTTCCTTGTTGAAAGTGAGCATCACTTTGGATTCTTTCTTCAATGCAGCTACAAGCTTTTCACCGGTTTCGTGCGATACACCCACGACCGGTATTCTGTGGTTTGTCGTGGCAGGCGTAAACACATCTCCTTGTGCGTTATAGACGACTAATCCGATAGCTCCGGCATTCGCCACGTTGGCGGATTTTTGATTGAATGTGCATGTACCACGTTTCAAAAGGGCGATTTTTCCTTTGAGATTCTTAGGAATATTGGCAGGATCGCATCCATCTGCTGCGCTTCCGAGATGTTTATCACCAGGCATAAGCTGGCCGTTAGGCGGTACAGATTCCTTCTCGGCAGCACAAGCTGGATAAAACAAACCATAAAAAGTTTAAAGTTATTCCATGCAACTGTAATGTAAGAAATACATACCAAATTTAGACTTTATACCGGTCGCTTCGAAGAGTCGGGTTACGGTATATCTATTATCGAAGGAGGCAACAGATATTGCGTTCGAAGCAGTGCTGGGCTCACCAACAGTGAAGACACCTTCGCTACCAGAATTGCCAGCAGCAATAACAACTGTGATAATGGCAACAAAAAAAGTAAGTTACCACTTGTCAAACGGTATTTTTTTTTCTTTCTTTAACTCACCTGGTATGCCACGACTAACGATTCTCTGAGCAACAAGAGCATCCGGACTGCTATCCCAGGAGTTGAGGTCTCCCAAACTCATGGATATGACATGGACGCGGGTGTCATAAGCCATCAGCATGGCTTTCACAATAATATCTGTACCAACGGAGCCGTTGCAGCCAAAGATACGCCACATTCCGAGGGTTGCTTCCGGAGCAACACCAACGAAGTTCTAGAGTGATGTTTTTCTTTATGTTAACTGACCAGCTCGTATAATTTAATTGCTTCTTGTTACTAACCGCCTTGGCATCGTAACCGGCAACGATGCCCGAAACGTGTGTTCCATGTCCTACAAATCATGTGACTCGTTAGATAACAAAAAACCGCGAAAATAAACGATGCGAATGAACGGAAGCATACCATTTGCACCGGATGCAGCACCACAGTCATCCATCGGTGTTGGACTTGGCTGAATAATTGGATCTGGATCATCAGAATTGTACTTGTTACCAACCAAGTCATAACCATATCTGACTTTGTAGCCTTTGCCAAATCCTCCTCCGAGAGCGGGATGCATGTAATCAACACCTAAGGTTTTTTTGATATTATTATTAATGGTTAGTGTTATCTTTCACAGCCTTAAATAGATTTTTCATCTTATTTCAGTTTCCTTTTTTTTTTTTTACCTGTATCAAGGATACCAATCGAGATACCCTCGCCTTTGTTAAGCTCTTTTTGAACGCGATCGACCTGCGTCAATTCATGGGGAAGAAGAGCAGCTACAATGTCATTTGGTTCGGCCAATGTATTCTGGGTCTGAACAGTGGGACGGGAGACAGACATGACGGGATAGACATATTGAACATCAGCGTTGTTAAGTAGGGATTCCAATGCCTTGTCATGGTCGGATCCGCTGAGCTTGAAGGAAGCGCCACGGAAAAGTTCATGATCAAAGACGTGATTCAGTTGAACATTCGTTCGCGCAAACTCCTTGGAGAGCGAATCTAGTATCTCCTTGGCTTTTTTGTTTGAACCCGAGATTTCCACTATGAAACGATCACCAGATTGAATGTTTTGCTTAAAGGATTTAAATTTTGGATGAACGAGTGCCTCGACACATGAACCGCTTAGCAGCAATGCAGTGATTGCTACACTGAGCGGTAGAATTGAAATCTTCATAACAATTCAATAGATGTTGAGAGCGTAAGAAAGTAAGACGGAAAAGAAAGTAAAAGGAACTGGATGACGGGATCAAATAGAAAAGAGGAAGATAATGCGGCAAAGACAGGCGTTTGCCGCTTTATTTATGCGTGTGTATTTTGATTATGATTTACTGTTTACCACGCTCCTTCTGAAGCATCGTTTAGGCGAATCCTCACATGGTAAATATACTTTCGAGTTTTGCAAACAGATATAGGAATTTAAACTTGATTAAGATGGGAAAAAGCAAGTTCCCTTTTTTTTCTGTTGGCAAAAAGTTCTACGGATGTGTGCACAGTCAGTTGCACCGGGTAGCTGTATTACATTCAGACCGGAGCAAGGGAGTTGGATGGATCACGGCTGCTTTTCTATCTTTTTTCTCTCTTTGGTACAATTGCCCTGGTAATTGACGGAATGGGTTGATTTAGAAGCAAAGCTTAGATCCGTCAAAATTTAGATATAAGGATACTGTTTGTTTATTTAGTAGATACCGCTTTTTCTTCAAACTGCCCTGACTTTCCGGCTTCTTTTAGAAAACTCAAACGTCACCGCAGTAATACTACTTATCACAAGCAACACAAGCAATATGAGGCTCAGTCCCATCATTGGTTTACTGAATATATTGCCATCCAAGGCTCATGACCTTATGTCAAAAATATTTTTCTGTACGCCTCTGAGAGTAACCAGTCTGTCGGTTAATTATGCCGAAAGCAAAATCAATTCTTTTTTTTTCTGTCTCCCTGTGCTTCTGTTCTATCATGTTCCCAATCTTGGTTTATTTGTTTGCTGACTGATGTGTAACCACCATGGTTTGCACACACATGGGGATGGAGAAGCTACTCATATTCTGCGTGTAACTTGCGTTTTTTGACCTTCTTGTATTCTGCAACATAAGAAAATAATAATAAGATTTGTGCTGCTTCACAATGAAAATATGCTGTAATACGATCATTACTGAGAAACATATGTAGAAGAATTTACGAGGTTATATGTTTGATTCGGATTCAGCTTGTTCTATTTGTATCAAGAAAGGTTTGTAGGACATTAAGTTTTCAATTGCGATACTTTCAGGGGGTATTGAAAGGTCAGTGCCCTTGCATACCAAGTGAGCTCTGCCAATAAGATTTAAGTCCGATTGGATGATGGCTTCTGGATACGACAGTATCTATACCATGTCTTCCAAACATGAAACACATTTTGCTTCTTAGTACCACTTAAAATTGTCATAGACAAATTTTATGTATATTTACCACTTCATAGGAAAACCATCTTACTTTAAGTGATGCATGAGTTGGATTTGCCGATACCTTAAGTCGAATTAATGAAAGAAAAGCTCCAATAGTTGGTAACGGTTAGCTGTCTATGTTTCCGACTCACGTATTAAATGGCCAACATGTGTCTCATTATAAGAGATGCAATATAGCATAAGAATCGAAGGGGTTACATAGAAGAAGTACTCTTTTTAAGCATGTATATGCCAGAACCAAACTGAGCAAAGTAATCAACAAGACGTCAGCCACTAATTCTTCCAAGTTTGTGCGATACCAGTGCCATCCGCCGATTCAATACATACCAGGCTTACACCAACGACTTGAATTCAATCCGGATGCCAAGTGCAAAAAACTCGAATAAATTTCAGCGACAGTTTGTTAGGAGGCTTATTCCAGGAATTAGAGATGATTTGGTAGGAAGCTTCCCTCAAATGACAACTCAATATGTCTAAATAGGTTTGCCTTGGACGCACTATTAGATTATGGCAACCAAGCCTATTATAACAGTTGCAGTTAATAGATCAGATGATATTAATAGTATGATTGATATCAAGAGAATAAGTACAGCTTATCATTCCAAAACTTAATAGTGGATAGACACACGCTTAACACCTCGTTCAATACTTAAACAAGCGGTATTGCTTTTGCATAACAGCTCGCTACCGTCTGCAGCTTAGCTATAGCTAGTTTCCATGCCTTTTCTTATAATTCGCTCCAAAACCAAACTTCCTCTTAGGAGCAGGCGCATTAACTGCATTTCATCAATATATGGAAATTAGCATTGCTTTTTTTCCCAACCGCTCAGCATCCATTGTAGGAAATTTTTGTCAGACTCGTCGAGAAATCGACGTTGTGGCTTCGGGTTCTTCGTTAGCTAAAGGAGACCCGACGAACCCGTGAACCCGGCGAAAAATTTCCCATAATGATCTGTGCGTATGCTATTCCAAATATTATTAAACCTCGCAGGATGTCAGAGAATGGTCAAATCAAGCACAGGTCCTGACCAGAGCAATAAAGCTGCGTCTATGATATGCCAGGAAAAGAAATTTGGAACAAGGTCCCAACCTGAACTGCCTGCTCCATAAGCACAACCTTGTCAATTTCTGTTGCGAATATAACATAGCCAAACGGATCCTAGAGGTTTATACAATAAATAACAAGTTGCCCCGTTTTGTTCTTAAAATTCACACTAGTTACAACACACAGTTCGTTATAATCGAACTAGAGATCTTACTTGTTCTAGATTATGTTTATAATCAGAAGGGTTTACAAATCGAAATGCAAGACAGACTCCAAACCATGAGAGTAAAAGATTCTTATTGCTTTTTTTGCCGTTCGTGTCCGTTAATCCGATAACGGGATATTTATCACATATCTATTTTGTCTCGTCACTCATTTCCCATCCAGCTTCCACTCAAGTTTGTATATACGACCGGTAAATTTCCAGTAGCAAGTCTTGATTATGCAAAACGCGGTAACAGAAGATATAGCGTGAAAGATTGTGATCGATTGTAACGAGGAAATTAAGGAAGACGTGACAACATGCCGTGTCATGAGTAAGAGTTGCCCTAACCCTTACAGAACAACACATCATACATATCAAGACTGTCGCAGAATGAAAGGACTATCTATTCTGATCATGAAATCATGGAATGACACCAGTGATGTCCAACTTTTTGCGAAAGACATTTTCAGAACCTGCAATTTGAGCAAAGAAAAAAGGACAAACAAGAGGATAATATTACAATACAGATGAAAGGAAAGAAGAAGAAGAAAAGGGGGCAAAGAAAGATATGCCAATAGCCGACGAAGTAAATTAACGAGGAATACAACAACATTCGAATGTGCTACATTATAATGCGTAGTTGCCAAACGGAAAACACCGTTTTTGTTTGGGAAATTGGACGGGTCCAAAAAGAGAGATCAGAAGGGCAGAAGCGGAAACAAAAAGGTACAGGGAGCAGCAATATTGGTATGTTGTAATAATGACACGGTAATCAATAGTATTTGCCGGGGTTATAGTTGTCACCATAATTCTGGCCATTGTTCTGTCGATATCCATCGTAATTGTCATACTGCGAGTTGTTGTTTTTGGAGTACATGCTATGGCCATCGGCTGCGTAGTATTTATGGTCTCCGAAGTGATTAGTTGAACCAGCTGTTGTAGGAGTGTCGGGTGACATATCATCCAATCTGATACCAGACTTTCTACGACGACGTCGTTCATCTTCGTCATCACCGTCCCCGTAAATAGACCTTGTGCATAGCTGAGTGATACCGTTGGAGATGGCAAGTAATTCAACAGCCAGAGCAGCAAATATCACAAGATAGACTTTCCCAAAGGTACTGCGGACGTAGTTAGTCAATGGGTAATAGCAAGGATTGAGATAAACGCCAGTCTGTGGATTGCAGGTGTCACTGATCGCAGGGTTATCCATTGGGTTGTTAAATCCACAACAATTGAACTATGGTAGATATTGAATTGGTTTTTAGGCCAACAGTTCCACAATAGGTACAGCATTCATGCCTTCCCGACTTTTTTTTTTTTTACCTGTGCCTGTAGATGAGCTCTGTAGTCGGTACTGGCTTGGTTCCACAGTGGGGCCATGTATTGGGAGGGGTTGGCAGCCTTTTGATAGATCTTAACGCCAATGACAACCTGGAATACCAAGGCAATAACAACGATGATAAGGTAAATATATGTGACAAATGCGCGTTTTGTGAAAGCGCCCACTGCACCGAAGATGGAGGCCACGCAAATCACGGCACCGAGAATCGCGACAACTATCCGTAAAAAACCAAAGACACAAAAGAAAAAAAAAGAAATAGAAAAACGATATCAGCTTGATTTGCGATTTGGATGCCCTATGATCTTCTTTTTTGTGTCTGTTATTTCCTACGTTTGAAAGTATTGGTGGGAAATAGGGAAGCGCCTATGAATCCATCCTTATTGCCAATCAGACCGAAAGCAATAAAGGCGATGCCCAAACATGCGAACAGCAAGTTGGTAGCGAAAATATACACTTTACTCAGTCTACGAGTTACTCATGAGCCTATTGTGTCGATCATATGCATTGTAACCTTGCGCAACACGTTGTCATGACGATAATGGGTAGAACGATGAAAGAGAAATGAGCGGCTGTGCTGTCCTGTTAAAAAGGAAGGAAAGTGAAGGAACTAAAACAAAAACGGGTATTCTTTTTTCGTTTTGGCTGAGGGAGGAGAGGTGAACGGAGGATGTTTAAGGTGAAGGGAAGATAAAAACAAACAACAGAGCGAGAGAGAAGGGTAATAAGGGAAAAGGAAAAGAAACAAAAAATAACAAAAATCCGCTCGACAAAGGCCACCTGTGTTCCTTCCCTTTCGCCCTGTACAACCTTTAACTTTTTAACACCATTTTCATAGATCTTTCGACAAATCAAATTCCTCCTAGCAAATGACCACGGTCGTCCGTCTTGCATCTGGCACGCTTTTTCTCCGCTGGTATCACCTATTTGCAGTCCGATACGTTCTCCTTGAATCTCTCAAAGCCCACTTAGCTTCGTGTTCTTTTACTCTGATCCATCTTCAAAGCCATACTAGACAAAGGGCGCAACCATCTAGTGTGTGTCAATTACTCTAATTCAACCAATCATCTCATAGGAACAAACGGTTACTGTTTTGCTGTTTAATTCTTGGCATGGTTTTTTTTAGAAGAAGCGTTAATTGAACACTTAACCTTGTTGGGTATTATTTTTGCGACCATCGCGTCCTTTACAACCCATATAAAGCTTGGATCGTTTCCCCAAACGAAGATCTTTTTTCTTTTTCTTACTTGTCAGAGCTCAGATCGCTTCATCTAAGCCACTTATAGAGCCATTGGCTTAAATGGTGTAACTGTAGTTCATATCCTTATATCATAATCATGATCGTCAGCCAGTCTTAAATTCGCTTTGGCTGAGGATAAGGACAGGCAAATTATGGTTGGTTTATACGATTGAACGTGACATTTGTTCGATTAGAAGCCTGAGAATTAAGCCCAGTTGTCAATAGCAAAGCACAGCAAGATATAGCATCAGAAAGGTCCAAACTCCTTGAAGAAATCTCACAAAAATAGAGAAAGGCCATGGTAGTCTATTCCCGGATTAGTGTAACTTTGCGATCTCCTGGAAAACAAGATACAGTCAGTTTTCTGATAAGTCCGGGACTCTCTTAAGTTTTTCATGTGCAGGTCCCTGTTATTACTACGGAGGAATCTGGATTTGTGCAGCTACAAATTATTGTCGACCCTGATAGCAGATCTTTATGATCAAACATTTATATTGACGCTGTAGAATATCGATACACTTGGATAAATGGAGTATTCTAAACTGATCGCCCTCTAAGGATTGTAGATATTTTTTCTTAACCCTTGATCGATCAAAGCACGATTGAACGATACCGCATTTCTACGAGCCAAACATCTGCTTTTTGGGTCATGGAAACACCAAGAGAATCGCATGTGATCGGGCTTAAGAAATCAAGTGCCATTTTCCGTAGGTTATGAGTTCCCGGAAATAATGTGTTGCGTTACTAAGTGACGCATAGTCTATTTGATATCACCAATGTTTTTGGTTGAATGAATGAATTAAAGCCGGAAGGCAGTGATGCTATAACAATGGAGATGGCTGGTATGGCAAGGAAGATCGGTGATCCGAGCACACACATACACACACGCACACGAGCGCGCGCACGCACAACGCCTCAGGAAAAACATTGATCCTGTTGGTGAAAGTGGAATGCCATGTTGTAGTCAGAAATCATTAGGTATGACAAAATCCGCAGCGGATGAGGGACAAGGGTACGACCAATTCCGGTCGTAGCTACCGCATTACTCGTAAGAACCGCCTGATGATTTCACAACTGCTTTTTGAGTTTGACTCATAGACATTTCGGATAATCTCACCCTTTTTTTTCTTCCACTTTATTACTTAAAGCCCCACTCAAAACATTCTATTATTGCCCGTGTTAACCTCGCAATGGATCAGATAAAGCAGAACTTGCTTGCGGTGGACCAACAGCTACTTGAACTATACGCCAAATACGCCAATACTATGAGCAAGCCCAAAATAATCAGTGTCGGCGTTTCTGTTGCACTAGCCATGCTGTATTGGTCTTACCGACGCGCAACAGCCCCTCCCAAACATTTGCGACATCTTCCATATGTGGGACCATTTGACCTGATAAAATCGATTATTAGAGGCGACTCTGCATACGAGCAACGACGCAGAGTAATTGCGCCTTTGTTAGATAAAGCGAATGGATTTTACACCGTAAGATCAGATACCATCCGTTTTGTCATAAGTAACTCACAATCGACACTCGGTTTACAGATGAATATGCCCGTTGGATGGACAGTATTCTCCACAAATCCGGAAGCCAACAAATTGATCCTAACTAATATGGGTACTGTATTGTCACAAGGACAGTGGCTTTGAACACGATGATCTGACTGTTGTAACGTTTCCAACCTAAAGATCTTTACCAAAAGACGAAACAAGTTTATGGCGACTCAAGCTCACTGGTGGCTAAATTCATCGGCGGAGATCATATCGGAACACTAGATGGGCCGGATTGGAGAAGACACCGTAAGGTAAAATAAAGAAAAGACCTACCTTCCGATTCTGCTTTATACTAAAAGCATGTTATCTAAACAGATTGCAACCCCAGCCTTTTCAAAGACTCTACCAGTGCAAACGTTTGGTCAAGTTACCTTGAAATTATTTGATGCGATAAACAAAGCTGGGGAATCACCAGTCAACATAAATGATTTAATGGAACGAGTTACCTTGGATATAATCGGGCTTGCTGGTTTTGGTAAGGATACATAGGCAATGCAACGGTTTGACTTGGGTTGACTAATTGAAGGATCATGAAGGCTTCGATTTTGAATCCATTGTCCATGATAACAATCATTTTTCCCATCTTTATAATACAGTGAAGGCGTCTCTAATCAATCCACTTTTTATATTCTTTCAGCAATTGGATACTCGCTATAAATGGCTCTTCTCAGGGCGCATGAAGGCGCATGACGCCCTGAACGAACTCTCAGGCATGATCGATCGGTTAATCGACCAACGTCGAAAAGAATGTCAGAATGGAAAGAGCAACGAACAAAACAGCGGAGAAAAGGATCTTTTAACGTTAATGTTGGAGGCTGAGATGCAAGGGGAGGAGAAAATGAGCAATCAAGAATTGCGGGTACGTTTCGCCAAAAAGAAAGTCTTTGGCTAACATCAAGTTTCTTTTTCCTCTGGAAAAGGATAACGTTTCTGGATTTCTCAGTGCAGGTAAAGCAGAGCTGCTTTATAGACTCCAATCTGATGATGGATGCTAACGCATTGTATGCAACCTAGGCCATGATACCACGGCTAATGCGTTGTCATACGCTATTTATAGATTGGGCATGTACAAGGTAAATGAAAGCCCTGCAGCGAGACCATTTATAAACATGTTTCTTTCGAAGGATATACAAAAAAAGGCTCGCGAAGAGGTTCTTGAGATCCTGGGAGACGATCCGGTAGACGTTATACCTACTGCCGAACAGATAAAAGAGATGAAGTACATGTTGCATGTTATCAAAGAAGCAAGTACTGTATAACGTAACAATTCCATTTCTTAACCTTGCTAATATTATGTAGGTCTTGAGGCTTGATGGTCCGCTAGTTCACAGTCTAGGCCGTATCACCATGCAAGATTCTATTATTGCGGGTCAACTTATTCCTGCCAATACTTTTATTTTTGTCGATGTCCTTGCAACCCACAGGGATCCAAATATATGGGAAAATGCCAGACAATTCGATCCAGACCGTTACAATGTCAAAACAGAGACCCTGAGAAACTCCTCTGCAAATGGCTTGGTATGGTTACCCTTCGGCTATGGACCCCATCAATGTTTAGGTCAAAATTTCAGCCTGTTTGAACAGCGTGTGATTTTGTCCATGCTTTGTAAGTATGCTGACAGTTATTCGAGCTATTTAAGTAATGTTCATCCTTATTAGTGAGGAAATACGAATGGGAACTTGTCAATGCCGCCGGAAATGAGAAAGAGATTGACAGCTACGGATTCATTATCATTATTCCAAAGGAAATCCAGATCAGGTTTAAACCACGTTACTGAGGTTTTGTTTCGAGTGATGCTTGCTTTGTTCTTGATATCACCTGCGTGTCTAAGCCAAAATAAATGAAATGAACTTATATGAGCAAGGATAAACGCTCCGTGTAAACCTTTGCACCCTCAATGGATAGGTATATAACTCCAGTTGTATGCAATACTTATAGGTCAGATAACTGTTCATAACAAGAACACTCTTCGAACGTGGATGGTCACACTACGTAGGGAGATATCCAACAACGCTTTGCAACAGCACAACATATTTTGAACAGGACTTGACGTATTCTCTATCCCTATTTACTAGGTGTTCAGAAGTGTGGCGTATTGGCGCTTGACTTGACTTGCAAATTTCCTTAAATGCACACTTTTTTTTAAGGTTACTGTAATTTCTTTTTTACAATGAGAATGGGATGACAAAGTGTACAAGTTTGATGATATGCTATATACATTTAGAAAAAGTTTGTTTCCTAAGAGTCATATCCGTCTTGGAGTTCTTGACTGATTAAATTCTGCAAGTCTTCTATTCTCGCACGCAGGGCAGACGCGAGACCTAGTCTGGTGGTCTGCAGGAACTTGTCGATAGCGCCTTGTCCTGCAGGGGCTACTGAGTTTGGTCCACTGAAAACAAACCACTGATGTAATTGCGAAGTGAACTTCACGGCAGTAGGAGCGCTCGTTTGACATGCGTTCATTTCTTGCGTAATTTGGCTGATAAGTTTGTAGTTCTCAATAGACTCGTTTAGCTCATACACCACCACTTGATTAAGTGACAGTAGCAACTCGTTTAACCGGATATTGTCCCATTTGGAAATATAGCGTGGCAGGAGTAATGGGAGGTATCTGTCCAACAGCACATTGACAGAGTTGTATACATGTTCGTTTAGTTGGTGGACATTCTTAGCAATGATAGCGGGCATCTCGAGCAAGCAAGCATCTGTTGTACAAAGTGAGCCAATTCTGTTTTCTTCCTGCACCTTTCTGTTACCATTCAGGTTCTGCAAATTTAATTGTGAAGCGACAGAGCGTAGCCGACCGCTTTGAATACTTCGCATATGAGTCAAATCAAGCAAAAATGTCTCGCTATTTGTACTGAGTATTTCGTCAACAATGTTTTCATAGTATCCTTCGACAGCGTCGCGAATAGTGGTTGTTAGTGGCCAATCTTCCACCGAAGACGGCTCGACGTGGCTTGTCCATGCCCAAGTGTTAGTAGAAAGCAAGCCGAAAGTGGCGATGAACAAATTGAAAGGATGCATTGACAAGATGATAAGAATGGAAGATGTTTGAAAGAAAAGGAATAAGAAAAAAAGGGGGCAAGTTGATGTGTATTTATGTAATTTGGCATCTCTTAGGATTTTCCTAAAGCTTACACATGATGATCTGAGGTGATACAGAACTATCCGTTAATTTTGCCACCACTTTTGTCAAAAAGTTGTATAAACAAAACATCCTTTGTTTTTCCGGCGATCGTTTCCAACGCCGTACCGGAAACTGACGGTCCTTTTTCAAAAGTCCCGTTGCCGATGTGCACAACATCTGTTCCAATACAGGAGGCGGGAGTATGCGTCCATGCGTTAGGTGTTACAATGGCTGAACAAGCCTAAACTTTGAAATTAGACCGCTTCTTGTTTTCCAGTAAGTCATATAGTCCTCCCCTTCTCTTGACTATCAGCGCCACTTTTTTTTTCTTTTGGCACGGAGTCTCTTGACTAAGCTACTCTGATATAAACTCCGCCAACAGTAATTTCCCGAGCAACCGTCCAAACCCCAACCATCGATCTACCTATTCAACGAAAGAGATGGCACGCGTCATTAATCTTCTTTACTTATGGAAAATATAGGATGGTAGTAGACAAATGAGATAAATGCAGCAATGCGGAGGGTGGTCGCTTGATTTTAATCGAACTGAGAATTGTTTGTTCGCCCATTCTAAGTTGCTTTCTTTCTGTTTTTTGTTTACGATAAAATTGCAAACCTAACCATAGAAAGGCGAATCTCAATATCATTTCCGCGTTTGTTTTGTAGACTTACCATTTCTCCCTACAATCTACTGCTTCTTTTCGTACTAATCTTTTCCTATGGTCCAAAGTACGCCCAAGCTTTTTAATAACCGTTGGCGCACTCGCTTTGATGACTTCTGGTTTACACTGCTCGGCAAAATACCGGAGACATCTCAAGACTCCGACTTGGATGTTGGCTGGGCAGCATTTGTCAGGATCTGTCAATGCCAATAACGCGTCTATGAGGGAAAGAACATGCTGATTTCCAAGTGTTTCGGGCGCTTTCGATACAATCATCTGAGTCACTTCAACCATAGACAGAATCAACCAAGAATTATTTAAGGAAAGCGCAGCTATGATCGATGGTACGAGCTAAAAAAAGGATGAATAAGTATCAGAACCAGTAAATCATGGATTGGAATTTTTACTTTGGGCGTGTCATGAACAGAAACTTGATGAGGAATATTGGTTAAGATGTGAGATAATGTAACAAGATTATTTGTTTTGATATCTGGATTAAAGCAATCGTTTTAGCTGTTCCATTATCAAACACATGGTAAACTTACATTCTAATGGATGTTCTGCACCTTCGAGGAGTCGAGGTAAACAATGATTAAATAAACGCTGTTTGTACAGAATCTGCACCGTGATTGCATGTTAGACTCTATCCTTTGATAATCCATACGTAGTTACCGAGATTGTTGCGTAAGATCTCTTATTAAGTATGAGTTTATCCTCCTGTAAAATGACGGAAAAACTTTCAGCTGCTTTCGTACCAATATCAGACGATCCGCACTGAGTCATGATACTGTCCAGCAGTTCATAACCCAGACTATTACCACGAACGACAAGCGCCTTCGCAATCTGCGTAATTTGATAAATAAATATTATACAAACTATGGCGAAGAAAACTTGCCCATGTGATGATGGATATTGAACGCTCCCTATCCTTCGTATTAGAGTATGAAAGGGTACTTAGCAGTTCATTCTTCACAGTAGTGGAGAGAAAACTGTTGACATCGTCTAGTCATTCCATATTTTATCGCTCAGTTTACTTTTAGAAACTCGTACATTATTATTACTTACCGTTCAACCACTTATTGATAATGCAAGCTGCAGTTTTCGCCAATGCTTGATGTCTTAAAGGACATGAAGATTCCATAAATTTCCGCGTAACGGATTGTAGGAATGTTCCCAAGCTTAACACTGGAAGTTCTACCTGTGATATGTAAATTAATTTCTAACCGTGGGAAACGAACACTTACGTCTTTTCTACAATTTCCGATAATGGCAGGAAATAAAAGCGAAGTATTGACTTCACTGTGGTTAAACAGCCCCTACGATGTATATAAGCCCGAATCCATACCGTCATGTGGAGGAATCCTTACCTGAGGCCATTCAAGTATCTTGACACTCGATGTCGGTAGTGATGGTACGTTCACAACAGATGGATCTCCATCAACGAATAGCCGAAATGCATTATCTACTAGATGCTTTTGATAACTAAAGGAAATATAAGGTAAGATCCAGTAAGAATACAGAATGCAGTTTTCTATCTTCACCTTAAATCCGAACTTCTGACAATGACAGCAACAATCTCAGCCAGCAGTTCCATCAGTCGATTGTTAAGATTCCAGGAATTTGGGTAACGCAAAGTTGATCGGATGCATCCAGAGACAATAGATGGGAAAAGTACCTCTTGACTTAACTTTATCATCTCAGCATCCTTCGGTGCAGTCTCGAACGTATGTCTGATACTTGCTGCCAGCGCACACGCATACCCTAAGTTAGCTGGAGCTAAACTGGAGTCAGAATATGCTGCCGCAGTTTAAGAATATAACTTTCACTTACTGGCTGTGCAACACACTAGATCCAGTTTATTCATTAGAGCAGGAGCAACCGACAACCATATAGTAGCGCTTGTCGTCAGCTGATCAATGCATTCCAGCGTTTCCAGGTAAGTTACGCATGGTGGGTCCCCAGAATCAGGGAGTTGCCGTAGTAGCTCTGGGAAAGTATATTTAAGAAGTGAGGATGCATTTCGTTTGGATATGGTAATAAGAATAGAGAGAGCCAATAATCTATTGGTTCTTGATTAGCTTGCTGGCGGCTGTTGTGTATCAATACCTTGTCTGTTTGTCTTTGTGTGACAGTTGTCTTGTGAGATGACTAGCAGTAACATCCATCTTTACAATATCATGAGATATAAGGTCAAGTATAACGGTGATAATCTTACCTCCTCCGGGGTTAGGAACTGTTTCATTAATGTCATCAACTTGATTCCTTTAAGGCTTGAGCATCGAACACCAGCATCTGTAGTTGCAGACTGTATAAGTGACAAAACAAATACTTGCAGAATTTGTTGTTTAAATGCTAATAATGGTGTTTGGAAGTCGCGATCTAGGATTTAAGATAGTTAAGCAGAAATAATAATGCGAGACATGTCAAGATTTACCATAGCCTTTATCTTCTACTGAACCGTAAAGAACTTTGTTGGCATCCAGGATTTCAATAAAGATATCCAGAATTGCCTTTTGCCTGCTAGGTGGATCTGTCATACCGAACTGCTGATACAAAAGGGGTACAGCGGCCTGTGCAACTGATGTAGATGCAGGATCTTTTTCGCAATGTAAGCTTTTCCTTTCTCTACCGATCTATCTTTCGCAATTAAGCTTACCAGATGCAGACGCTGCTGCTCGAAGTATGTACGATGCCGATTTCGCCATTTTCAATTCCGGTTCTTTAAGATTTTGTACACATTGACTCAATAGCCTATCGATGGCCTTTTCCACAGGGTCGCGTATATTGGCAATACTAATTCCACTTCCTAATGTAGCAACGACGCTATGAATCGTCCTGAGTGCAGTTTGTTCCATTGATAAATCTGATGCTTGATACACCTGGATGTAACTGAGTGAGCCCACTTCTCACGAAATATAAGCAAAAACGGAAACTATCTTACCTCTTTCACCAAAGCATCAAAGATGTCATTTGCATGAGGTAAAACGGCATGAGCACCGTAAGATGGTGCACATAGTCCGATTGTATCCATAGCATCTTTCTGGTTTTCCCGATCAAAATCAGACACCAGCTTACCATTCACTTTGTTCTAATTTACCTTTGCGCTCCCCGTAGATGATAGTAATTTTTCGATGAGAAGAGGCGTAGCATAGTAGGCGAAATAAGGAGTGGCGGCCAAACAACGTCTAACACGGCAATTCCTTCTTTAGGCAAGGGCGCCCTTTCCATTTCCCTATACATACCTTAGACTGTCTTTGAGATCTTCTGTGCTGATTTTATAGGGGTCGTTTGGTGGCGGAACGAAGCTGATAGGGAAATAACAAAAGACAACCTCAAACAAATCCTTATGTATTTTTCAGTTACAACTTATCACATGCAATCACAAAGCACTAAAGAAATAGCCTTACCTCTACATGACTAGAGATATCAAACTTACGGATGATCTCTCTGACAATCTCGAATGCTACTAATAGGTTTCTTGGATCCTTCTCGCCATCCATGCATGATATAAATCCTCCAATAAAACTGACTTTGGAACGCTGCAACTCTGAAACAGTGATTCACGTAAGATACTCTCCTTTTCGTTTCGTGTTAATCTAAACCTGTGGCGTATTTCTGTAGCATCTGCTCCAGGATGCAGAATAGCTTGTGTCGAGAGCTTTGTGCTAGTTTTTTGCACTTTATGTGAGAAAAAAGGCTAGCGGAGGAGAGTTAGCATACATGTGTCCCTATGAACCAGAACAGCTTAGCTATATATTCGCTTACGCTTCACAGGTAGGGATAGCATGGATGCTATGGTAATTGTCACTACTCATCAGCTGTTTGATTATGTCGAGCAGATGAGGAACCGATGCAGGATCATTCAGACGATTGCAAGCGAATTGCAGAATCACATTGACTGTTATAAGAATATACTGGTCAGATCCCGCCCACACGCAATATTGCAAGTCTACATGATTGCGTTACCTGTTTGGACATCGAGGGCTGACTGACTGTGGGTAACAACTTGAGCAAATAGCTCGAGGCCTGTAATAACATACAAATTTCAGCTCGGTAGTGTTCAGTGTAATAAGAGATAGATTACATACATTTTGCTCGGTTATCTTTATCCTGGTTATTCAAAAAGGAAGCCAGAATTTCGGTCAGGTCACATAACCCGGTCGAGCTCTTTGTAGTTTCTAAACAAGAACGCGATCAGGAACATAAGCAGTGGCTCAGGTGCGCTCATCGCTTTTTACCTAATAGTAGGTGCGCAAGCAAGGACGGATCTACTTCGTTTCTTTTCGATAAAAGCCAACTGCTGATGAGCTCTGTGCAGCGACTTTCCATGGTAACAAGGCTCGACGCGGGGTAAAAAAAAAAGTTATCAGATTTCGAACAAAAACATGCGTGGCCTGTTTATCAGATCGGATAATTCGAATCCCGGAGCTGACTCAGAGTCGTAAGTCACAAACCATTGGTGAGCAAGCATTCCAGGGCACAATGACTATTCCGATAATACTGGGAAGCTGCTTAACGCAGCAGAAAAATAGAACCAGATTCGCAAAATGCATGTTGAATAACCGATGTATGACAGTGGCATATGCAGCCCAGTAATCTCCATGTACGAAGTCGCTATCGTTTTGAGACGTGTCACCTCCTAACAAGCTGTGGTACGCCGGTCATATACGGAGTGGTGTGCTCTTTAAAACTCCTTTTTAATGAACGCACAATATTATCGCTGAAAAGGCGTGTTTACTGCATCTTCCTCTTTTTCAGGACAAGGCATTTCTTGCTCGACTGCGACCTTCACCGAGAGGCGGAGTAAAGGGTATCTTGGTGAGCAACAGCTATGCGGGGGTTGAATCCTCAAGATATTGATACCATTGCTTTTTAACGTGTCCTCGCATCATCGTACCACAAAGACCTTATAAAACCGGATTCGAAGCTTGGGCTGATATGCAAGTAATTGATACCATGGAGCCTGCCATGGCAGTTCGGACCGTTCTAGATCACAAAGCAATCAGGAAATAATGCTAGGCTTGTTGAACGTGTTAATTTGGTCAACAGCTGGAAAAAAGCATACATGTTTCTCTATCTACAATGTAGCATTCATGGAATACAAACGGTTTCAAATAATGAAGAAACTAAAAACACATAACGAAAAGACATACAATAAGCATACCATGGAAGGAAGAGAAAGGGAGATTGCAAATGTCGAAGAAAAATACATACGTTTTGATTTCTTTTTTACGGAAATCAGAGTGGGGGAAGACTGATACTGTAAATAATATGTAAAAGGGACTAGCACAAGAACCAAGACTCGACGTGATCTCTGATCCAAAATGTGCTGACTAGGTCATACTAGCATTGTCAAGATTTAACAGTTGTAATCCTATCCACAGTAATTGCCATGGTTAACCTAGAGATGATTTGAATATCCTTGAAATATGAGACAATGAGCTATAATCTGACCGACTGATTTTATTTAAATTAAGTGATTGCAATTCACTATAACATTTATGTCTATTAACTGTTCATAGAGCTTAAGCTTGGCTAGAGAAATAGGAACGTTAAACGTGTTCTAGCCTTCCATGAGCGCAGGCACATGCTCAGCGGGAATGCGTTCGAGAACTTCAACTTTATCGCCGATGCGAATTGTTCCGGTGGTCAACGGTACAACGTCAACGCAGAACGAGCCCTCAGTAGGTGTTTCCACAAAGCGTCTTTTGAGTTTCAGATAATCCAGTACGCCAGCCTTTCCCCAGCCATCCTTTTTGCCGCTATCTTGGTCAATGCTTGGTACTTTATACAAAGAAAGAAGTTAGTAAGCGAAACCACTCATTGTTTTAAATCCCACCGGTGCAGCGTGCAATGGGTCGAATAACGTAGAAGGTCACCTCTCCAATTCTTACAAAAAGAAAGTTTTGGTTATGAAAGACGTGAAAATGTTACTTTTTCGTTTACCTGGCGACAAGCCATTCGTCTTCTTCCCAAGCTACCGTTCCAGAGATAGTAAGATTATTACGAAAGCGATCAATGGGAATAACTGCTCCTTGGCTGATGTTGTGTTCCAGTAGTCCTTTGTTCACTTCATCCATGCTAGATTGGAAACCAAAGGAGATAGGTGACCAATCACTAAAGGGAGAATGGGTTCCGGGTAGTCTAGGATGGGCTGGGCGTTTGTAGATGCCTTTCTTAGGATTCTCTAGCACCACCATACGGACATTGGGCACTGTTGCCGAATCTTCGACCGCATCTTCAGGATTATGGTTGTTTTCTATGTCGTGCTGGCGATGGTTGATTAGAAAGTTGCGGAACCACTCGGCTGGCTCGTCACCCATGTCATAGACCATCAATCGATCTTTCCATAACTGTACGTCCCGCTTTTTCAGCTCGGCGATGGCGGGATTCAAAGGAACAGTCAAGGGTTCCTGGCCGTCAGCTGTCAATGTCATGGTTTTTTCTTGGGCGTTGATGACCGGTCGCACCAAGGTCATCGATGCATATTTCCTTTAATAAGAGATAACGTAAGTGGCATCCTATGGCTAACCCTGTCATACCTCTGGGTAATAAATCGGTTTGTTTCGTCGTCAATAAACATAAACCGTCTGTCATTCACCAGTCCCAGAGCGTCGACTTGACATTCCTTCAGCTTGATAGAATGGCAGGACTTGATGGGGTAAATGCTAATGTCAGTGAGGGTGGGTACTTCTGCAACGGGCATTGTGGCAGAGCTTGAACGGAACAAGACACAGCCTCTTTAAAGGGCTTTGCTTCATGATAAAAAAAATGAGTCACAGTTTCTCACGACTTTTCCATCTACTCTGCACCAAATATGGAGAGTTTCTATACGTTGTTAAGATGGTTAACGAAACGATGCAGCAAATGCTATCTCTCGCTTCCCTGTAATCAAGTGATTCAGTCTATAAGCAAAGCGAAGGCATGAAAAGGACGATTCCTTTTTTCCCATTGCATAAAAATCAGCAAGGCGCTATGTCAAATATGGGTGGGAGGGGATTGAAAGTTCGTATTATTTTGTCAGCACGTCAACTTTAAAGTTTCCGACATCTACAAACACAAGGAAAAGCAGCGAGCATGGTCGGTACGACATTGAAGATCTCATTTTCGGGGGAAGAAGCACATATAAAGGAAAGATCAATAAGATGACTATTAAAAACTACTACTAAATTATCAATACTAGCAATTGCTTAAGCAAGGAATACATCAGTTTAACATGGTCTCGAATACATAGTTGATCTAGATACTCGCTCATGCTCGTCATGCGATTGACAAACTAAACTAGATTTGCCCTCGGTAGTAAATGTGACACTCGCATCGAGACTTGCTAAATGGATTACTGTCTCTTTGATTGTATCCACCAAAGTTTCTATCATATCCCTGGTCATCGATTCGCGTACAACAACTCGTAAGATACTAATATCATCCACTGCGGGCGGGAGAGGATAGTTGGGAACGATCCAGCCCTTTGTACGTATCATCGTGCTTACGGCATCTTGGTTCACATGGGGATTATGTTGAGTAAACCTGTCACTGAATTTAAAGGCGACGACAGGCAACGAAGGGTTCGATGGGCCTTTGTGTGATTTGGATTTCTCTGGTGCATTTTCCCAGCCGAAAACACCTTCTGGGCGATGAAGATCTGAAACAATATCAAACATACCGGTTTCTTCCAATGCATTGGCTAGGAAGTAGGCGTTTTCAAGGACATTATTAACAATGTTTCTGTAACCTTCTTTACCGAGTCGTACGAAGTTGTAATATTGCCCAATCTGAAGAGAAAGAGAGTGAAAGTTTTAGGTTGAATTACTGATTGCCTGACGGTAAAGTATTTTTATATTTGTCACGTTGCTTACCACAAAACAGGCTGGCCGTGAGAAATTGAGAGTATAAGTGTGTTCGGTGCCTCCAAGATAGTGAAGTTCAAAAACCAACTCCTTAGGCAGATATTGATCTGATCGCCAGAGAATCCAGCCCACCCCTGGGTAGCACAAACCAAATTTGTGACCCGAGCAGTTTATGGACTTTACTCTCGGCAGTACAAAGTCCCAAGGTAACTCTGGGAAAGCGAAGGGTGCTACAAGTCCACCACTGGTTCCAAATTACCGATCAATATAGAAGATTACTCTGACTAAACACCCATGTTACCTAGCAGCATCGACATGAATAGGAATATCTTGACCAGTTTTGCGTTCATGCTCATCCAACAGTTTCGAAAGGCCTTGTACATCTTCAAAGTGACCGGTGTAGGTGGAACCAAGGATGACAAATATGCCGATCGTGTTCTCGTCACACGCCTCAGTAGCTTTGTGGATGTCCAGAACATAGTGACTCTCTTTTGAAACCGGGATGATACGTGCTTCTACATCAAAATAGCGAGCAAACTTCTCTAACGCCACCTGTGCATTGTTGCCCATAATGATATTCGGACGCGATATATCTTTATTTTCTGACTTTCGTTTTGCTTGCCAAAGCTTCTTCATTGCTAAGCCACCCAGCATGACAGCTTCGGAAGAACCTATCGTCGAGGTTCCTACGCAATCTTTGCCATGCCAAAGTCTGCCTAGCATTGAAACACACTTGGACTGAATTTCCATAGCAGCTGGATATTGGTCTTGATCAGCAAGGTTCTTATTGAGATTGGCTGCAATTAATTTTTCAGCTTCTGGCTCCATCCATGTGTTCACTGATAATAAAATAGATCATTGATCAACGTTATAGATACGGATATACAAGTTGAAAAGTACCAAAGGATGCACAATTCATTGCAGGTTTGCCATCCAGTTCAAGTTCGTCATGGATCAGTTGGTAGGCTACACACGCTTCGGATGACTGAGAAGGAAGTTCCCATTTCGGAATATCGTGTGTTGCATATCGAGAACTATATGCGAGGGAATGCAAATGCTTGTCTGTACGGTCTGATACGGTCGTACGTCTTTTCTTTGAAGCCTGAGCGGATGCTTCATCATGGGTTACCTGTTTGTGCAGCATACCGTGAAAGAGACAGAATAGGTTTAGTATCCATGCAGATCATCTTTTTATTTGTTTCTTTTTTTTTCAGTTATTGTCAGGATCAACATGACGTAAACAAAACCCATGCATATCAAATTTTTTGATAGATATATTAGATGTTCCTGCTCCATGTTTGACTGGTACCTCGTGAAACCTAAGGGAAGAGTCAATTTTGTGGTGTGATCCATCGCCGAAATTTCCACCTGAACGGACTTGGATACAGACGTTAGTCCCCGTGTACAAAAAAAACATTAAATCTCAGATAATCGATTAGGTACAAAAGGGCCCTTGGACTTCTCTCCTCAGTTTATTTTCGTTTCTAACGTTTTACCCTTGCAAAAGTATCCATGGACACTGTTCTGGAGTACGCTGATGATTACTTCTTTGACTCCTTCTATCAGAAGTGGCTCCCGCAACAGCTGCCCGGAAATGTAACCACAGACATGTTCACATCCGAATGGCAGCGCGACGATGTTTGGCGCCAATCCCTTTCGATCTTCATCATGGTGACAATAGGTGGCTGGATTTTCTATTTCGGCTTTGCCCTGTTTTCATATTATGTCTTCTTCGACCACGACATGATGAAGCACCCTAAATTCCTGAAGAATCAAGTCCGGAAAGAGATCGAATGTGCCATGAGCGCCATTCCCGGCTTCTCGCGTAAGCTATCTAAACATACAGCTGTCAAGGAGAAAGAACGTTGATTTCTAAACGAAATGGAATGTTCCTTAGTATTAACTGTTCCCTGGTTTGTTGGTGAGGTCAACGGCTATTCGTTACTCTATAGTGGCACACCTTCCACACTCGCCGATTGGGGATTCATTCTCCTGTCCATTCCCGTCTTCTTATTCTTTACTGACTGTGGTATCTATTGGATTCACCGTTGGCTGCACCACCCCCTTATCTACAAACACTTACACAAGGTATGGTCTTTTTCTTTTCGACAATAGAATTTAGCTCTGACTTTTATCTACTTAATATGTTTAGCCTCACCATAAGTGGATCGGTATGACACAGCAATGAAAGTCAGCATATGCCCTAAATTAAAACTTGGTATAGTTCCAACGCCATTTGCATCGCACGCTTTCCATCCGGTAGACGGCTATCTTCAATCAGTGCCTTACCATCTCTATGTGTACTTTCTTCCAATGCACAAATGGTTGTACATTGCTATGTTTGTCTTTGTCAATGTCTGGACGGTTATGATTCACGATGGTATACACCAATCTCGGTTACTTGTTTCCTTTGATCTCTAACTATAAATGATCGGTAGGAAACTTTATCTCGAGATCAACCATCATCAACACAAGCGCTCACCACGCTGTTCATCATTTGTATTTCAACTACAATTACGGTCAATACTTTACGTTCTGGGATAAGTTAGGTAGCTCGCATCGTCAACCCACTGACGAACAATACGATGTCAGTCTTCGCAACAACCAAAGCATCATGGCACAACAGGCCAAGGAAGCCGAAATCATTGAAGCTGAGACATTAAGGGGTGCCAAAGCAAAGGCCAATTAATTCCATATCGTCGCCGGTCGTCAAGCTTATTAAGCATCTCGCATTTCTTTCCCCCACTCCCAATTCTTTCCATAAGTTTTATCAGTATAGACTACATATTCTGATAGGATATATCTTTGTTTTCTCTACTATATTTAACTGGCATATCACCTCTTGCAATTTCGTACTATTAGTAATTTAATTGATAAACCTTGAAATAAAAGAGATGTTAAAGAGTATCTTATTTCTTTTTTAGCATTCCACAGCATGTGCGACGTATGAAAAAATCCAACACCTGGTCTGAGGTTATATCTCGGCATTTTGTGATGCCGCGGCTTATCAGATCCGGACAAACTTTCAGCCACACCCGCCTCCGAAATCAGGTCAATGGTGCAATTTGATGATAGCTTTTTAAATGACAGTAAATGATTTGTTTTCCGCGAAACAAAACCTGAAACTATCATTTATCTTGGAAATTTTTTTTATTCGATATGTGATAATCCAATAAGGCTACATTGTCTTTTATGACAGATATGTTTGAAATACTGAGAGGGTCCGTTTAACGCTTAAAGAAGATGAATTGCAGAATTCATTGTCCAACATGCCGGGAACGTATACAAAATAGGAGATAGATGTATTGGCATTCAACGATGTGATCGGTCGATATAGACATATCCAATGATCGGGCAAGGGCCATGTTCGAATCGAAAAGGCAGGCAGTCACGGAAATGGGCAATTTGCTTGAAACCTATGGGCAACATCCTACAAATATTTATTGTATGCAAGCTATGTCCCGTGTCCTTCTTGCTCACCGTCGCGTGCTGCAACGCACTCCCATTGTCTCTTATGCACGCCGATCTATATTCTCCACGCCTCAGGATTTTGAAAAAAAGGACTCTCAACCAAAATTAACTCACTTTGGTTTTCGCGACGTCGCTGAAGAAGAAAAGGAATCGCTTGGTAAGGAGCGCTGTGCGCCAAGAACGCTATTAAGTTTTAACAAACGGCGTTAGTGCACAAGGTCTTTGCTAATGTTGCTTCAAAATACGATGTCATGAATGATGCAATGAGCATGGGTGTCCACCGCGTGTGGAAGGATCAGTTTATTCGCAACATGGCACCTGGTCCAGGAACCAAGCTTCTTGATGTAGCTGGTGGTACAGGCAAGTGGCAAACAAGTGGATGACTCCATCATATATTAATACTTTATCTTTTCATTCCATCTTCTATTGTTTTTTCGTCTCGACCAGGTGATATTGCATTGCGGTTTTTGGATTACTGCAGGAATATCCATCATGACTCGACGGCTGAAGTGACCATGGTTGACATTAACCCTCATATGTTGGAAGAAGGAAAGAAACGATTCCAAACTTCTCCTTATGCAAATAGTAAGAATGGAAAGGGAAGATTCATTGAACATCAGATTTAATTGTGTGCATGCAGCAAATCAAGCTCGCTTCTTAGTTCAAAATGCAGAACATTTAGATGATATCCCTGATGAATCGGTGGATGTATATACCATTGCTTTTGGTATCCGTAACTGTACCCATGTTGATAAAGTGGTCAAGGAGGCTTACCGTGTACTAAAGCCTGGCGGAAGATTTATGTGTTTAGAATTCAGCAGAGTGGATAATCCTGTCATTGGAAAGTAAGTAGCGGAATGAAGCTCAACAGTGCCCTCATTGACAGTATCATATAATTGCTCTCACTCTCACAAAAAGGTTATACGACATCTATTCTTTCGATATCATCCCAGCTTTGGGTCAGATCATTGCTAACGATCGTGATTCATACCAATACCTCGTTGAAAGCATCCGGAAATTCCCGCCACAAGAAGAATTTGCTCAAATGATTTCAGATGCAGGTTTTGCTACAGTGGGTAAAGGTTATGAAGATCTCACGTTTGGTGTGGCATCGATCCATAGTGGTTATAAGATTTAGGGAGAAATAGACGAAGGAATGAAGAGGAAAGGAAAAAAGGACTGGAAATAAGCGTATTTGAGATACAATAAAACATCCTACCATGTTATTTTGCATCTATACAGTGAAGCGGGCAATGGATAGAGTAGGGTGGTCAAATCGCACGACATCCACTTTCCTGCCATCTACATACACCGTTGGTAACGTTGTGGTCTCTGGCTCTATCTGGATATAAACGGCTGCAGAACAGCGTTTCGGCATGGATTTCAAAGAGACATTGATTCGATCTCCCTTCTCTTCCCATACATCAAGTTCCCAACCAGTTATCAGGTGCGCTGTTGATCCCATAAACCGGCCGGAAACCTGCAGAAAGGTCCTGGTTTCATGCGCTCTCAATAACACTGATGCGCCAGGAGGATACCATTCCACATTATCGCCGTTCAGTACGTTGGATTTCTCAAAGTAATATTTGCCATTGTCCGGTAATCTAACACTGGATGGGGAGGGCGATATGTTTGAGAAAGTAACGTAACTGAGCTGGTTGCACGTATAGTTTAGTTGATAGATGTCCGGCATAACCTGAACAACTGTACTGATCTCTGCTTCCGCTTTAGGAAAGGTAGATGCATATAACTGATGCTCTCTCGCTTCATAGCTGTGAACATTGTCAGACATTAGCGTCATTTGACCGAGGATCGTGTTCAATACGCAGAGTGTGTACCGCTCATCCTTTGAAAGCTTGTTGTTATTTGATCTGATGAAAAAGACATCTGGATCGGTACCAAACATGGAGGACATTGGCCATCGGTGCAGATTGGAAACCAAAGCGTTTGCTGTAGCTACGCGTTCTCGCACATTGGCTAGACGAAGGATAAAATGGTCCCACCAGGGCGACGCATCGCTACTCACACGACAATAGTGAAACCGACCCCAAGTGGCCGGTAAAGGAACCCCTGAACCAAGTATAATAGCCCGCTTCTTTGTTAGTTCTTCGATCATTGTCACCGCGTCCCACATGATCTCTCCTCTTGATTTTCCTTGCCTTGGAATCATTGCAGTGGCAAACAAAAAGTCAAGTTTCAGCAACCTATAACCCCATACATCAATAACAGTATCAAGAACATGCTGTAGATAATCTCGGACTTCAGGATTGTATATATCGAGCGCATAGAAGCCTCCCCAATTAGGACCAGCGACAAGAAATGAGCCATCATCATTCGTCAACAGCCATTCGGGATGTTCTTTGGCAATTTTACTCTTGAAGCCGGCGGCAAAGGGCGCAAGCCATAGACCAGGCAGATATCCCGCTTTCTGGATTTCGGTGGCAAGGTATTCCATACCCTTGGGGAACTTCTCCGTTGCCACATCTAGCCAGTCACCGATTGCCCTTTCAAAGCCATCATCGATCTGGAATACATCAATTGGATAACCATGCTCCTTAAAGGCTTCCAAATTATCCACTACATCCTTCTCAGTAACACGTTCGTAAGTATTGTACCAAGAAGTCCAGCCAGTCAGATGACGAGAAGGCGTATCAATATGACGGGGATAATAACAGGCATATTCGTTCCAGATATCTTTCAACTCTCTGTAGTTCTTCTTAGTGATGAAGATATTCAATGACAGCGTTGTTGCAGCGGGCAGGACTTTCCCAAACACGTCCTTATAGATGCTCAATTGGTTGTTTTGAAAATCAGCCTTGAAGTATGTGTATCCGCTGTCTTCTGATGTGGAACCTAGGAAGAGCAACTCTCCATTGGGATGCCGAAAATACGTATAGCCTGTCGAATGGATAAACCCTTGTTGGCCAGAATAGTTGAAAAACTGGTAATCTCTAGAATACAAAGACGTCCCATGTTTAATATCATCTATATCGTATGTGTTGCTATCTTACCCTTGCAGGTCAAACTGGGTCACCCACGCAACCGGTTTTAGTATCGGCACCATGCTATTGTGTTTATCCATTTCGCGCGTCTGGCTCCAGCTTTGGAAGCCTTCGGCTAACATTGTCTCATTTGAAAAACGAGCATCAAACAAAAATTCTAACTGTTGCAAACGCACGTTCTTGTCGCCTGCTGTTAGAATAAGACTCAATTCAAACTTGTTGTCGTCTAATTTGGATATGCGTTTGTCGACTGAAAGATGTCCAGCGATGGAAGGATTCGTCAGCTTTTGAGACGCAATTTTTTCCTCTCCATTGCATGTATAACGAATGTACACAGTTGGCGTAGCGTCCGATAGAGCGGTAAATAAGTTCATGCTGGTGGCACCGACCCCTAATACGAACGCCAAGACGCCTAAATACAAATACAGGACACGCATGACACGAGAAGAACAGTCCTACAACAGAGAAATTGCTCGGATCTTTAGATAGAAAGGTCCTTGGCGGTCTTGATGCTCTTGATTCTATTCGATAATAGCACGTACTACTACTACTCAGATAATGGGTACCTCTGCTTTCGTTAGTCCTCTTCTATCTCTCCATATCATCTTGTCCCTCTAATTCTTCGCAACCTACTTTTACTTCACCGGTTTATGACTCCTACTCGATTTCTATTGCCACTCGTTTCCTCTCTTTCCTTTCCTTTCCTTTCTACGTTGTTCTCGAGTAACATCAGCTACTTTATAACCGCGATCCTTACCCACGGATAGCTACCGATATACGTCTTTACGCTCTTGTTCTTTCGGAATAGACCACGGCACTTGCTCTCGGTCACGCTTTTTCTAAGCGATTTGAGAGCTGCAATATATATAACCTGAAAACAACTTGGGGTATTCGTCCACAGAAAGTTGCAGAGATGAAGTATTTGTAAACAAACGGCGGTAAATCGAGTTTGGCTGTTTAAACACAGCTGCGTTATTGCGCACCAAAAGGATGCTAACAGCAACCTTTGCAAATTGTGAAAGATCATGAATAACCTTTTTTGTTATCCATTGCAGGGACGCCTTCTGCAACCATATATCTATTCTTAACATGGGATGACGCAGAATCGCACAAAACTGAAAATCCAATCGTCTTGCGCATAATGTGCCCTTTTACGTTGGCCTCTATATTTTCTTTCGTTTGTCACAAACTTATTTGCTTTGTTCCTCAATGAGAAAGAAAGGGGCAGTAGCAAGAGGAATGAAAGCAAGGAAGAGTAGACGTTTTACGTGCATGCGTATTTCTTCCTTTGGGTTATGATGTGTAAGAACGGTCTCGTCAAACTGTGAACAACCAATCTCGACCTGCATGGTTTCGCCCGTGCGTCGTGAAACCTGGCGTGCAGGCGGCGACTATAAAACCAAGGTGGTGTGCCATTATCGGAAGGATCATCACTTGCTCTAAGAAATCGTGCGCCTGATTCGAGAAAATCTTCCAAGCGTCCTGCACATTGGATTTAAACTGATATAAGCGGCACAGATATAGGGCCATGGGTTATCGACCTTTAACCCGATCATTTCCACATATTAAAGGAATAGCGAGCAGAGAATTACGCTTGTATGCCAGCCTTCACCTGCATATGTACAGAAGCTGGATATAGCTGTAGCCTCATTACAACCACATCTAGCTATACGAGAAGCAGGATAGGTATATCTGATACCTGATACTGTTCTCCAATGGTCCACGCTTCTTAACGTTCATTCAGACCGACATCATCCGAGTAATACATTAAGACGTAGTCGCCTTTCTAAGCGGCAGATGGCTCGTTTGGATAAATTTGATCTTATTCGTTTCCTTTCCCCGTTGCGTAGATTAAATGGCTTTTGTTCATGTTTAACTCTATTGCTAACGCAACAAGGTAGACAATCACCTGATCAAACTGTCATTTTGTCCCTCTTGGTGCCCGACATCTGTAAGCGGACAGAGCTGACAATATTACCTTTGAATACGGCAGGGATCAGCAGAAGTGTAAACTAACTTAACGTAAATAGATCTTTACAACTAGATAAGATTAATTTAAATTTAACAATGATTGCAGACTAATGTCTTTGCATGTTCGTTGGGGATAGGGCGTCTATCATTTTCCCGCATTTAATGACCCGGTCGATTCTTGGGTACTTCTGGAAATTGGATGGATCCGAGTTTTTCTGCAGCTTCCTTTTTCTGTATCTTTTTCAGTTGCTCCCGCTGTCGTAAGTAAAAATAATCGCGATGTAGAATGAATCGAGGAGCTTGCTGTGGTCGTACTACAGGGGATTCCACGATTTCGGTCGAAGCTCGTTGTTCTTCTGCTTCAGACCTGTTCTTGGGCTGTTCAGACTCTTTCTTCTTTGCTTCCTCTCCTTCCTCCTTCTTTTTGTCTTCACCGTTTTCTTCCTTTTTCTCCTTGTCATCCGTCTCCGACTTGCCGCGCCATGACTTCCAAGCAGACCCTATACTGGCCATGAGATCACTCATGCTATCGCTTTCCCTCTTTTGATCTTTGGATAGTTCTTGCTGGGGTCTTGGTGTTGAACGCTTCGCTTGAGGAGAGTTCGGCCGGCCGAACTGCGAGCAAAAGTTGGAATCACCGAGGTGAGAACGGCAAATGTAGAACCAATCGCTGTTGCTGTTATCAGCAGACGTCAAAACAACCGAAGTAAATTTGCTACAAACAAAACAAGGTCTTTCTTGGGCTGCTAAACGTGCAACATAAAGATTCTGTAATCTAGAAGTTTGGGTCATGGAAGGGAAAAAGGATCAAGAAGTTAGGCAACTCCGTCTTTACTAAAAGAATACGACTCTTCTTTTTTTGGCATATATTGTATACATCAAATAACGATGACATGACGAATAGGTGAACTGCTCGAACCATGTGGATGCTGGGCGTATATGACATACCATACCTTCCGTAGAAAAAGGAAAGAAGAAAATCCATTGCTGAAGCTCGAAGCTTTACTTTCCATCACTTCCTCATTGTCTTGTTGCAGGAGCCAACTTGTCTATTTTCAAGACAAAAAGGGTAATTCACAGTGTTTTACTGAGAGTCACTACGATATGAACATAACGGAAGATGACATAACGATCAACGAGAGCTGACTGTCATAATCGTCTAGTAAGCTAGGAAATCAAATAATAATTCATGTGGTAAGGGAAGAAATCAATGACGGGACATACGCAGGGCACGTAATGGTTGTTTAAACAGGATGGATCGGTGAGACGAGGATGGGCCGTCCATAATTCGGGCGGGGGGATTGATTGTTCGGCTATCAGAAAGAACTTTCCACACTTGAGGCGTTCGATCAGGATGGCGTAACAAGTTTCCAGCTACTGAAACAAATGCTGCCATGGCACGTAAACGATGAGCTGTCGATTTTATACCGAGAGCCTTCTCTCGTTGACGTTGTCGCTCGGCCTTGATACACTTTCTGGCTCGCTCGATGATCTCATCGTGCGAAACCCCTCGTACTCGCATGAACGTGTAGTATTTATAGCATTTAGTAAGCAACAGTTCGTAGATCTGCTCTGTGGTAAGTTCATCATCATCTTCCAGAGACTGATGTGAATCGGTGTTTACTGCATGTTTTGCTTCAGTCTCTTTCCTGCATGCATGATCAGCTGGTTTATGCCTCTTCTCCGCCATATCAGCTTCTGCAAGTGAGGCCATGTTTTCCAATGTCCTAGCAAAGTCATCGAGATGAGTGCTATCCATAAACTTCGATTTCGCCCTTGAATTTTTGGATAAGACCAATGAAGTATTGTTGTACGGAAATGAACTCATTAAAAATGCCTCATAATGCAGCATAAACGTGTGCCTCAGGACTATCGACATGATGGCTGGTGCAAAGAGTGGGTAGAGGCGCAGTAACTGTTCTCCACTTTCATCCTTTGCAGCTTCCGAGAGTAAACGGGCAAAGTCCCAGTCCGGCATAACAGCGTATGACAGATGGAATGTGTTTCGGCCAGCATTGCCAAAATCCAGACAAGGAAGAATATCCAAATCAAAGGGAACAATGCTTGGTGGTTCTGGAAGTTGTCTCTCGTACGTTGTAGGCGGAGTCACCACAACTGGGTTGCTAGTCTGTTCCCATTGTTGCAGCTTAAGTATAAGCTCCTCGTTTGATTTGCGTAGCTGTCTATTTTCGTCCTCTAGCTGTTTAATACGTGTTTCTTGCTCTTGAATTTGGGTTTCCAGTTGACCAAGGTACTCTATTGTTGTTGATTTCTTAGTAAAAGAAGAATTGATTCTTCCTTGTGGTACCTTTCCTTCGCACTCTAAAGTTACGAGCAGATATTTTGTTACGGAGTTGCCGCCGTTCTTTGGAGGTCATTTGCTTAAGATTAGCACTATATGTGCCTTCAGCTATATCTTCCAATTCGCCTTCATCATTAGACGAAGATGATGAAGGCCCTGGAGGAAAATTGCCTTCTTTCTCTTCCCCAGTATTTTTCTGTCTCTTTTTCTTGTAAATGTTTTCCGGTGATTCTGTCACAAAAATAGGTTCGCGGTTCTTCTTCCCGATGGGTCTCCTCGTGTTTCCGTTACTTCCTTGCGGCGTTCTGTTCACGGAAGGAATCACACTTGTTACCCACTGTTGCGTTGCTATAGTTTCTTGAGGTACGATGATCGGATCGTTTGGAGCAAGGTCGGTGGTTGTTACTGCCATTGGAAGAGTGCCTGTGATACTTTCTTGCCGCCCAGGACTGCTTGCAGAAACGAAGTTTGTTTCAAATAGCTCAGCTGTTTTCTGGTCTGGCGAAGAGAAAACTGACTCTTCAGTGGAAAATGTTCCAGAAGAGTCTAACAAGTATTGAACAATATCGTTTCCAGCGCCCGTTGCCATGGCTACATTTTCCGGGGAAGTTCCACTTCCATTGACTGCATCCAAAAAGAATGAAGAAACATCAACTTCGTTGGAGTCGGTCGTGAGCGAAGTGTACCACTGAAAATCCATAGTCGACTAAGAGGAAGAGGAATGGACAATCGGGATATCAAACGTCTGTATCTCTTTTTAATCTTAAGCAGTCCGGACCGAGACTGAAGCTGTACGACGTTAACCGCATGGGCACTTGTCCTGTTCCAGCCTGTTCTCAACTTTTTCTTTTGTATTTTATTCAGTCACGTCACATTTTGGCGACGGACTTCTCTTCAGACAAAAACAAAAGGACAAGTAACAATTAAAATGAAACGGTTTTCTATATTAAATTTTCGAATAGTCCGTTCTCATTTATACAAACGATGTGCCATTGGGCGACTACACCCGGACAGAAAATGATGCTGTCAGAAATATTATCCAATGGGCACGTCAAAGGCTGTGTATCCAGACGGGCCCAACAGAGAAAAATAGCGGTTCAGGAAGGCAGCCTGTTCTCAACTGCACAACAAAGACTGAGTTCTGTGTGTGACTGCCATAGGAACACCCAAAATGAGCTCGTTGTTTAAGGCCGGAACTCGAAGCTGAAGTTGTTTTGGAACCACTGGCATGGCGTCGTCTGACCGAATACTTGATAATGGGCAAGGTGTAATCGATCCGGACGTGTATTTCCAGATGAATAAGCCGCCCGCTAACCTTCCAGAGTTTGAGGCCAAACTGAATGCTTTCGTAACATTTCATGAGCAACAGGGCAGTCGACTTGTTTTCATTACAGTAAGCGTCTTATTTATATTACTGACTAGGCAAGCTGTTCGCTGTATTGCTTTAATGCTTAATTATCTTAAATTTCAGAGTGGAGGAACTACTGTGCCACTTGAAAACCAGACAGTGCGGTTTATTGATAATTTTAGCAATGGCAACCGCGGTGCAGTATCGGCTGAATACTTTCTGGATGCTGGATATGCGGTAGTCTTCATGCATCGTCAGTTCAGTCTGGAACCTTTTCATCGACATTACACACACAATGCAACTACTGCATTTTTAGATTACCTTGTTCCTAACGACGATGGTTCCGTAGCGGGTAAAATAAGAAAAGGGATTGCTATTACTGTCACTTTTATGCTAAATATGTGTAATTCTATTACAGTAAATGCGGCTTATGCTGCGAAGATGCACACCATTTTGGTTAAATATCAAAATGCGAAAAAAGCCAACCGCTTACTGCTATTGGATTTCGTCACGTTGTCTGATTACCTGTTTAAGCTGCAGAGTGGTACACGAATCCTTGGACGCTTACAGGAAAAGGCAATGTACTATCTCGCTGCTGCCGTCAGTGACTTCTTCATCCCTTCGCAGAAAATGGTTTGCACCACTGGTTTTAGACCAATAATTGACTTATCCTGTCCCTAACTTAGGCAGAGCATAAGATTCAATCCCGTGAAGGTGCCTTGACATTGACTTTGGACCAAGTACCCAAATTCCTGAAGCCACTCGTGAGTGTTTGGGCATCCAAGGGTTTGATTGTCTCATTCAAGGTAAGAAATTAAAAAAGAACTGTATAGTTCCCTCCTGCGACCAGAATTTCTCAAGAAAGATATGATGGTTACAGTTGGAGACAGATGAGAAGTTGCTCGTTCCCAAAGCACGTGACGCCTTGACTCGATATGGCCATCAGGTTGTCATTGGCAATATGTTGGCTACCAGAAAGCAGACCGTGACAATGATCACTAAGGAATCCGAAAAAGTGATTAGCTTGAGACCTGATGAATTGAAGGACGATATTGAGATTGAGAGCAAGATCATACCACAGCTTGTGCATATTCACGATGGCTGGATCAGTTCTGGTGCAACAGAAGCCAGGAGCGATCCATAGGTTGCTTGTAGTACAGTAGGATTATCAGCCTCTCAGTCAGTCTATTTCTCTCAATACGATTAATTTCACGTTACTAGGGATATCCAGACATATAGTCTGATAAAACACTGGAAAAGGAAATAGAAGCGGAAGGGATTTTCTATCCCCGGAGTCGTATCTTTTGCTTATTCGATCTGGCTTATGAGCATGAAATGAGTCTTTATTCCACCAATCGACCAGCGATAATTAAGAAATTAGAGCGTTTCCTACAAAGTCTGTATGACGGAACCGACTAAAGAATGTGCTTATAATTCTTGCATTTTTCAAGACAGGGCCAGATTATCTAAATTGGTGATCTAGAAGTTACAGTTCATGTATGAAACGCCTTGTACGTATCGAGCGAATCGATATCTCTTCTTTCAGATCCGCTATATAAGGTCATACGGATGACTATAACCCATATTTAGTAGTATTGTCATGACGTTCTCACTGTATAAGCAGAGATGTGCTTCGACGCTAACCAAGTGTAATGATACAAAGCTGCAGCGATTGCAGCTGATGTTGAACGAAGACGAACGGATATGAGTAGAAAAAAATCTTGCCATTACCTAGTTACAACCGCTCTGCAACTGGAATTAAGACTCGCCAAGGATGAGCAATCGTTAAAGCCAAAAAAAAAAGTATATTAGAATGATTCTGATCACTGTATTATATATATGGAAGACATCTAATTGCAATAGGCATGTAATTATATCCCGAACACATCATCAGACAGATTAGTTACTTATTTAAACGATTGCCTTCATTGATACTGATATCATTATCTCTACTGGTGCTATGGCTAATTGACTGCTCATTACTATAACCTTTCTCCATTATATGTTGTTCTGAAGGTTTAACAGCGGCTTCCTCTTTCTCCTTTGAAGACCTGCGGATCTTAAAGTATGAAATAAGCGGAATGTGACTATAGCAAGAATAAGTATAACTTTCCGTCTAAGTAAACAGCATGGCTTACTCTGAGGGGAAATGGGCATTTGGAAATCCCACCACGTTTTTCAAATAGTTTTCATCTACTGGCCCGAGGAGCGAGTGCACGTCCAAGGTGTTATTTGTGTACCATATGTAATCTAGAACCCCCTTGAAAGTGATTGTGTAGTTTGTGAAAGGTAGTTCCCCCACATGCCCATAGGCACTTCTCAATGATAGATCATGAGATAGACCGTCTGTGGTATAGTCACCATAAACGTAGTTGCCAAAATCGTCATGATCTTGTTGAATAGTGCCTTTTGAAAGGAACTCGTAGACACCGGAGACTGGTGTTGAATTGAAATCGCCACATATGATTGTAGGCAGTCCCTCGTTTTGATTTCCAACATGCTTTGCTGCAAATCGTTTGATCTCGTCCATAAGCATCCCTACTTGCACCAATTTGACGTCTGCAAACGTGGGATCCCAATGAATATGTGAGTTTGCTACCAGGAGTAGTTCTTGTGTGTCTTTCTTCTCCAACATTGTCAGAACTGCGATGTTATCCTTATTCATGACTCTGTTATAAATATCCTCTGTCTTTTTGAAGTCTGCTCGCTGCAATGCGTTCTGGTTGTATTCGAGCAAATAGTTCTCGATTAAGCGGAATCTGCACGAATCCATTTAGTCTATTTCTTTCTTTCTTTCCATAGGATTATAAATCTTTTACCTTGACGTCTTGTAAAATATAGCGCACCCATCCACCGCTCGACGTTCTTTCTCAGACATCGTTTTTGCTCGTGTCTTCGGGTAATACACGCTTTCGTAATCACCTACCCGTTTAAAGTGACCTTGCAGTAGCTCATCGTACTGGCACATTTCTACTTCCTTTCGATGCCAATCAGCTTTATATCAATGGGCTTTCTTCGTCTTTTATACCTGCAAGCAGATAATATCGGTATTCCACCCAAGAACTTCAGAAACCAATAGATCTTTTCGGTATTCCCAGTTTAACGCCCATGAGGCTGTACACGGATATGCTTGGTTTGTCGCATACTTTTGGCAGAGAATATTATAGCACATGACCGAAAACGTATCTATGGCTAATACATAAGCGAACTGTTTCTTTTTTCTTTTTTCAGCTTGTTGTGGATCGTGTACAGTCAACGTTACCTTCATCCGTTTCCGTTGTAGGATTTTCTATGGCGATCCATTCTCTGGACAAAGGAGGAACACCCACTACAAGAACACAGATTTTCTCTTTTTTAGCTGCTTGTATCGTATGTGACGAGGTGTAGATGTTTAACCTGGTGCCTGATCTCTTAATGAAAGGATAACAGCTTGCGATCCGTCTTTCAGTAGTAGATTCTTGATGTCCTCATTCATTGGATTGCCTTCCAATCCAAGGATTTCCAATTGATACAAAGTACCCAATTCGTTCGGCAGATCTGTCAAGTTGTTATCAAACAACAACAGCTCACGAAGATTTATTAACATCCCGAGTTCAGAAGGCAAGGACTCCAGCTTATTTCCAGATGCATCCAGAATCTTCAAGTTGACAAGGTTGGCAATGGCTGCTGGTAGACCTGTCAATTCGTTGTGACTCATGTATAGGATGGTCAAAAAAGTGTACGAGAACAATGAAGGAGATATGTTCTTAAGGCCCATTCCGCCAACGTCTAGAGCTGTCCAGGAACAATTGGACACGGTAGATAGACGTTGATGATCTTCCTGCTTCTTTAGCAGCCCATTCAGCGACTTGGCGGGATTGTTTGGATCGACAATAGTCACTGTGGATGCCACTGGTGCGTTACGAGCCACTGCTGCTGCTGTTCGCGCATGGTGATGGGGCGAGGCCGACTGTCTAGAGATCTGAGCATAGGTCAATTGACGTGCGAGATGAGGCGTGGTGTTGGGAGCATGTGTTGGTGTAGATCCGGGAGTTAGAGAGTGAATAGACTGTGGAATTTTCTGTGGTTGCTGCTGTAGTTGTTGCTGAGGTTGTTGAGATTGCTGTTGCATGCTCATCGTCACCGGGTACCTCGTAAACTTGTTATTGTACATGGGCAACGGATAGTTTCCGACGGAAGGCGACGCGGGGGAAAGATGGGGCGTGGTGGAGTTGTAAATCTGTCCATAAAAGTTGTTCAAAGCTGCTTCTTTTTCCTTGTCAAAAGGCATGTCTTGTCGATCTTTTGAAACGTAGCAAGATGGATGTGCATAGGTTGGCTGGTTTCAGTCTGATTTTTGAAGTGTTATTCGAGAAATGTATCAATATATGTGTGTGTCTGTATGCGTTAACTGGGATGGTGGGGATACTGTTGCTTTCTTTCTGTTTGTTAGTGAAATTACGTGCAAAACGAAACGAACCACTTGAAGATTCACCGAGGCAAAATATTTTACCGTAGCACGTCAGAGCTCATCGATATGAACCCCCACTTTTTCTCGGGGATTGAAATGATTAGTTTTACCAATTTCTTTTCTTGGTAAGTGATGCTCCCACCTGCATATAGCAAGTCGAAAGAAAAAGAAACAAGGGATCTATTATTGCCCGTACAAAGTAGAACAGTTTAAGCTAAAGTTTAACTTGCGCGTATTGAACAAATGATAGACCTTGGCCACGATGAAGGAGCAACACAGATTCTGGAAGTCTATTACGTAGATCGCTGAAGGCCGGAAGTTCGCCGTCTGACCATTCGTCGTAATAACAACCTAAAGTAGCCTGACGGTCAGAGTCGGCACTGTACTCTAATCCCCAATGAACATCTTCCTCGTAGCGATCGGTGTAACTAATCAATGATCCAATAGGACCTTCGGTGATATCTTGCGAACCAACCCATGCTTTGTAGTTATCTGTCGAATCGAATGCGATGCGACATAAAAGACTGTTTTTGGAGACGAACGTTCCATTCACACGACATATCTTGCTGTCGCAAGTTTTATGGAAACCCCATTCGAATTCATCTGCATTTTGCGCATATTTAGGCAAAAGATCGGTCTGATATGTACATCTCGTCTGGTATTTGTTGACCGGACCGCATGTTAGCGTTTCAAGCTCGGTGGGTCGAAGGATAGGTTTTAACATCGCAGGAAGACCAGTCGCAGTTACTAGCGATACAGTTGCCAATGGCTCAGATTGGTTGTAATGAAGATCGAATACGAACTTGTTTGGTGACCAGCCACCATTAAAAGGAGGCAGACTCCAGCAAATGATAAAAACAAGCAAAACGACGATGCCAGACAGGATAGTAGCCTTACGCTTTTCACCAGCATAAGCAATCCATGGGCGTAGCTGGAGAACGATTAAAGAGATAGAAATTGATAAAAGGCCATAGACTTGGGGAAAGGTAATATTGAATACCGCAAATAAATAAACAATGACAGTGTCTTACCAGCAATCTCAGGCGTTCCATCTGGGGTCGAGTGCCGCATGGAATCCACTGAAAGAAGGCAGAATTCGGTCATCAAAATAGTGGGCAAGAGAACCTGAGCTAAGAAAACTGATGGTAAACGGTAAGTGGCTCCTGCTGGAACGGTGCTGCATAGAATGACTGCCAATGTGCTGCAGATCAAAAAGTAGATAGCAAAATACAAAGCAGCGATTTGCTTTGTTCCGAGGTATACCGCAAGTATCACAAGCATCCACCAGAACGCGGTTACGCCAAATAGATACGTGTCAACTTGAGAATATATCGATCGCGGTGCCTTGGAAAGTCGTTCACACAATGGTTGTGAAACCAACAAACCAAACACAGCAGCGAAGAAGATGTATAGCACAGCACTATATGTATTGCCATAGCTCATCTAATGCACGATTAATCTACAAATGCTGCTGGCATGTACCGGTAAACACCTACTGAGGGATTGACATAGGACACAATAGTGACAGCGACAACAATGGAAAGAACAATAGCCACAAGGGAGATGACTGTAGCAAGGAGCTCTTTGGAAACCATGATAGCTTGTCTAGTATATCTCTGACGGATTGTCAGCTGTTCATTTTTCTTGGTGGAGATTATGGCCAAAATAAATACTGCGACCAATGCAATAATATTGACAGCTTGATATGTACCAAAGCTGTAGACAAACATCCATCGTCCAAGGATGTCATAAAATATCATCTTCTCGTCTTCAACTGGATTAGTCAAATCATCGCTGTTGGTAATATCACGGACGGTGTTAAGAGTCATTTGGCCCATATGCTGGAGAGCGTCTGTTAAAAGAAAACGTTGTTATGATAACGAACCTTAGTCATATCAATAACGTCTTACTTGGTGTGGTGTAGGCCAAGGTGTCGCGTGGCGTATGGTAATGGGAGCGAGGAGCATAGAAAGCAATGTCCAGTCCTGGAGTTCCAGCGGCAGTGAAGACGGAATAATCAGTATCACTACATAGAACAAGTCAGCATAATTGTTTGCCATTGAACATTATATAATTATTTACCTTTTTAGTAATTTGGCCTTGAACATATCATTTCCAAGCGGCGATCCGTGGACGAACCGGGCTCTGCTCCAGGCGAGACGGGCAACTGCTGCTTGATTACTGGCCCTGAATAAGAGGGACCGACCTCCAGCACCAGCACCCTCTAAAGTCAAAGATGATATAAAGCTTGTCAATGAACTTCAACAGCCACCACAGCACCTTTGTTCTTACCTAGGTTGATGAAAAGCTTGACAGAAGACCACCAAGGATGTTTAATGAAAGCCTTAGCTCCGATGAGACCTCCTTCTTCAAAATTATTAAACAGGAAGATGATAGTGTTACGCGGAGGATGGTGCACGAAATACCGCAGAACTTCCAGGGTTACGGCCACGCCCATGCCATTGTCAGTTACACCATGGCTTGTTGGTACGCTGTCTATGAGATGAAAGAGTAAATAGGATCAGTTTCTGTTTTGTTTGCTCGCGAGAAGGTCCATACCATAATGAGCATTAATCATTACTGCTTCGTCACGATTTGATTGACCTTGCAGACGAACAATCACGTTGCGTGAATCGACGAACCAATATTCACCTATACATTCCTGTTAACGGACAAGCACGGTACATTTGCTTTGCTTCTGCTTTTTGACTTTTTACCATCATCACTAAAAAAGCTTTTGGAGGTTACTTTGATTGGGTCTTTCGTAACCACTTCCAATTTGACACCCTTGGCTTTGGCTTCAACCTGCAGTTCTTCGGCTACCGAAGCCAACCAATCTCTCATGTCGCCATTGGCTCGCGAATTGACCGGGTGTGGTGCATTGAACTTGCTCAGGTACTCATTGTAGGCATGTAGCCCTGCAAAGTCATCGAGTGCTTCAGCTTCGACATCAGACAGAGTAGTGGGCAGAGTGGTTCGAAACCACTGTACGGCTAATGCGAGAAAGAAGAAAAAGAAGAATATGAAACCATATGTACGCAATGTATGCGCCTTGACTGTCAGGCGACGAGGCGGAAGAAGTGGCGTTTCCTCTGAAGGCATTTGTTTCCAGCCGAAAAACAAATTTGCGTGGAGTTTGGACCTTTATGTATAGTAATAGTAAATTGGTTTGAGTTGTGCAAGGTCAAAGCGGCCACTTTTCCCTTAAAAGGGATATGCCGACCATGTTCAACAACAGAATTGAAATACCCAACCCCCCCGGCTACACTAAAAGAAAAGCAGGAAACTTAAACTGTAAGACTTCTCGAGCACAGCTTTCGCTCCTAATGACCAGTCTATTATAATTACAAGCGGACATTTTAAATTCATACATCGAAGCGTTTCCTTATGTAATCGTAATCGTCATGGTTATTTATCCTTTACTCTCACTGATTTTCCTATGAGTCAGTGCTGAGCGATAAAAAAGGAAAAAAAACAAAGTTAAATCTCCTATCGCATTGACCAATTTCCCCGAAACAATGTCATCTCATGGCATACGAGAGAAAGCATCAAGAGAAGGATAAAAAGGCAATATGTCTCGTGGAAAACATATATAGAAAAAGAACCAAGATTGCTTTTCCACTGGATATCGTTTGGAGCAAGCTGAATCATTCGCGGCTCGTCCCCGTCTCATCACTTGAAAATCGATTCTATGGGATCGGTAAAATTTGAGCCTAAATAAAGTGCCGACAAGAGAAAGGACTTTTGGTTCCAGTTCGATAGATATCCCAAAAGTAGGTAGCATGAAACCTCTTTCTAAAAGAGACAGAGAAAGATCCAAAGTTTCATATCGAACAGCATGCCTATCTTAATGGCGATCAGTTAAAGACAAAACACCAACTATGAAATGGATCTTATTGGTCAAAGATTACGGAGAGTTGTTGAGAAAGATGACTTTCTGTTAAAGGGAAGTGGTAGCAAAAATTTATGATAATAGCATGAAACCGACGCATTTCTTTTTCCTTGTCTCTCCTTTTCCTTTTCTTTCTAAACTACACAATGACTGTAGGAAAAGCGCCATTGCTGCGGCAAAATTGGATATCAAGCGTTTCTTGGACAAGGTATACAGGAAGTTCTTGGGGGCTTATAGATTCTTACATGCAGGGACTCAATGGCCAATAATTTCTATTTAGCATAAAGCCTGCATCATCGAACGCATGTATTATTCACTATATACCCGTTGAGGTTCTAGAACACATTTTCGATTACACAGACATCGGTACGCTATTTAAGCTGTGTCAGGTCTGCCGATTGTTTCGTGCACTTGTCCTGCCTCGAGTATTATCTCATATAAAACAAATCACTGTCAGGTTATGGATATTCCAACCAAGCATCGTTGCACATAAACCGGTCGATTTCAGGTGGAAAGGATTGAAAAAAAATGGCAAGTTGATTTTTGAAGTATCGCCCTCGGTCCCGCCTCTTCTACACTTCTTATCCAGCCCAAATGCATCCCTGCCGCAGATCGATGGGTGCACATTTTTGGTCCGCAAGACACGACAAATCTTTAGTATGTCATATGATAAAACCGTCAGTGTACCAGTACGAGATGTTGGCTCCTGGCGTTATGTGAGTTACAGGGTACGAGAACCACGCGGTCATACGACAACATTCGGAGATCATTGGGATCTTCTATACGAAACGGAAGATATCAATCGTACCGAAATTCGAGTAATTCCAAGGCAGTTTGAATGCGATGTGGATTTATTTGATCCAGACACACTGAGCTCCCAATGTGCTCAAGCCGTTGCCCTATCGTCAGCGCCTTCCTTGTTAGGTCAAATAGTCACAGCACTTGCCGCTTTATGCAGAAACCAGTGGGGGAATTACGGTTTGCTTAATCCGTGAATCCTGTTTCTTCACATGTCAGTCTATTTTCTGTTTATTGAACTATATTTTGCGCTACGCTAAATAAATCATGCGCCCAGGAAAGGAGGGAGTATTCGCTGGCGCAAAAGTACTATTTAAGTGACGCGTTGCAAAACCTATTTGGTAAAAAAGAAGGGTTCCATAAAAAACTTGTTAGAGCACAACCATGATTTTCTTTCTAACATACGCATCTTCAAGGAGAGTGATTCCAAAAACTAGATTCGTCTGGAAGCCAGTCATTCATGTGTAAGAGCGTGTGTACTTTTTAATAGATCAAGTCAGTCAGACATTGCGAAAAGATCTGCTATGCGAGATATATTAAGGGAGCATGGTCTTTTCGCTTTCAGTTAATTGTTGTTTATTCCAATTTATCCTCTATCTCCGTTTCCTTGTAGCATTGCAGCATCAGAGATGCAAATTGAACCTCTCTAAAATGGCAAGAAGGGCCGCATAAATGGCAACGCTGCTATCGGTCGCTCTCGGCAGAAGGATGATAAAATTCGCGTGTAGACCATCCTGTAATACGATATGACGAAACAATAAAACTCATTATCATTAAGGTAACTTTAGACCAGGACGAATTTATAGCGAGATATAAACATATATATACAAAACGAAATAGAACAGGATGAGAAGTGATGCGATGCGATGCGATTGCTGTCTTCATATACAGTGGTTGACATATCCATATGTAAAGTAATCTTTAGCGGTGAGCTAAAGACCGAGTGATACGGAAACTTGTAACTCGGGTCGGCTATTGCAAGACATCTCGTATTCGTTGTCGGTTTGATGTTTGTCTTGATCAACGTCATCGTCATCCTGAGACACGATGTAGGTTACAGTCTTGAGAAACATAAGAAAGAGGATAATTGAGTGCAGTGCCATAGGGAGGTGATATATAGTAACCAAAGTGAAAGAGTGAAGAAATGAAAAGAAGTGCATAAGAGTTTTCTCTCCTTTTTATATGCTAAAACTGACTCCGAGCAAACAATCCGAGTTCACTCTCTCTTTCGTCTGTTAATATCATCCGGTGTGCTGATGATGCCCACGTGGCTCGGCATCATCAGTCCTTATAGAATATGAGCACCTCGAGATGCGCACACACAGACATCTTATAGAACTTTATTGAATCGACAATCCAATAGCTACAACCTTCAAGCCATTCCTGTTTCTTTATATGGATACTCTATAGCAAAGGATTAGATCAATGAAACGATAGCACCCCTTAGTTACAGCACTTACCCAAACTCTCATCCTTCTTTCTCCAAAGTTTTTTCTTTTTCTTCGTCAGCACATGTTCTGCCCACACTTCGACACAATACTTCTTTTTAAATTTACGGATAAACACCGGATCCCTGCAAAATGACCATTCAGCTTGTATCAAGAAACGGTTCCTTTCTCGGCTATTGCACATATATCATGCTAAAAGTATCATACCATAACTCAGATGCAATACCTAAATCCTTGCAGCATCGCATAAGAGCATTGCTCTTGCACCCTTCGGAAGCCGTCGGAAGACCAGTAATGTCAAAGAAATCTTGTTCACCTCGCGCCTGAGAAACGAACCTGAGGAAGCAGAACCAGACGTTATTTCTGCATCTTTGTTTTCGCACTCGTGACAGGGGAAGAGACAAACCTTCCATGGCAAACGAGAGCATATTCGCGCGATATGTTTTTCGCTGATATAGAATGCTCCCCACGAGGCGCCAAACCCCAACCTCCTGGGCCAAAGGCTTTGTTTAGAATCCGTCGGTATTTAATCTCAGGCAAGTAAATCAGACCATCTACGTCATAAACAATCCAATGCTCATACACGTAAGTCCCGAAAGATGTTCATGCATCTTGTCTTGCTTTTTACCTGGCTTTATCTCCACATCTTCTGGATTGACAGGTTGTAACAGAATATCGGCCACTTCAGTAGGAAAGGGCTGTGTAGATAAACCATGGAAGGAAGTCGACCAATTATGGGACTCTTCCGGCTCCTGGATAGGACTATCAAATTGCTCGGTGGAAGGAAAATAGCTGGATTCGGACGTGTATGGCTTGCCATCCGTCGTGGTAGAGGTATTGTTCGCATTCACTGGATCGGCATTGTAGGAAGAGGTATCTGTTGTAGGAGCACGGGGATTGGTATCTTTTTTAATCTTCACAATCCTCGTTGTGGCAACCGATCGTGTCGCAACAACCTTTTGCAAATGATTAAGCGGAAACCACGGTGAAAAAGAGTTGAATACGAAATCAATTGGCTTACCTTCAATGCGGACGATCGAAACTGAGCCACTCCTTGTCTTACAGCCACTGTTCGTAAATGATTGACCAGGTGCATAACTTCCCAACAATTTCTTTGTGAATGACAATGCGAGTGCACTTGGTGTCCTCTGTCATATGGTTCGCAGCAAAAGGACTGCGCTTTTCGGGAGGAATATTAAGCGGAAGCGGATATTTATGCCGGCAAACTGTCCCTTCCTTTTTTATACTGTACCGCAAGTCAGTCAAAAAGGGTTTTTTTGATTCCCAAGCCGGAGGGAGTTCTAAAGCATTAGATACCTATTGCCTCTAAATTCCAATGGTAAGTTGAACCGGCATGTTTCTCATGTGCATTTCTTCAAATATACTCTGTGCGACATACGGGACTTATCAGAGATCCCCACCAAAGGGGTAACACAATGGACTATAAACAGAGTTGAAAGCCACGAATTGAAAAATGTCTACAGACTAATTCTGGAAAACTAAAAAAGGATACTAAATATGTTACTAGCTTTTAAGGTTTTCAAACCGTCGAGCGCGGGAAAAATAACGATTCCCATATGGATAACACACTAAAGACTGCGTCCAAATTACCGCTTTAAGCTATGGATGAGTTGAAGGAGGCGCAGTCGACCATTGAAAGCATTGGATCGTGCGCAGTTCTTTGCTAATCTATGGTTATTTTCGTTCCTTTCTGGTTTGCTTCAGTCCAAGCGCTTACCTGTGGAAGCAGTGCTTTGGTTCTTGCTATTCAACGTCGCTACAGCAAACGACATGACGATCTTCGGCATGTCAAACGAGATCTGTCAGTCCCGTACAGTGACGGCACACGAGTCGATCGCCTCTTTCTTGGAACGCTTGTGTTAACAGCAATAAGTATCTACGAACTTCATCAAAGTGCCAGCCATAGCAGTATTGATAGTCCGAACGAGCATTTCGGCATCATTGCTGCGGCTATGAAACTTGTTGCTTGTCTCTACGCGCTCTGTTTTTCCCTTGCCAGTCGCTCTTACCCTCTCCCAGACCGTCGAGGCTGGATTATCAATGTCCACCTTTGTGCTTTCTATTTTGCTTCGTTTTGCTGTTCCGTCTGTCAATTCATAAACATTACTTCCGGGATCCAGTTACCATCTTTCCTTCAAAGCCTTCCTATCAGCTTATTCCTGCTGGTCAGTGGCGATCTTTTCTACGTCACCGTTTCAAGCAAGCGAGGATCACCTTTCCATTACCGCGGCCGTCGTGTTGTAGGAGTGGATGTATCGTCTCTTTGGAGCTACTTTAGCTTTGCGTGGTTTACGCCGATCGTAAACACCATTATGAATAACCCTTCCCTAGATCAAACAGACCTAGATGAGTTGCCGGCAGCGTACCATGCGCGTAATCTATATCAACTTTTGATAGACCGTCGGAAATCTATTTTGATTAGGCTGCTCCGTGCTAATCGAACAGCCTTCCTCGTGCAGATATTGACGGTGATCATGTCAGTGTCATTGTATTATGCCCCTGCCTACTGTTTGAACCGGTTACTCCAAATTATACAAGACAGATATAACGGTGACACGTCTTCCCGAGGGTTTATCTACGTATCTGGCGTGGCGGGTGCGGTTTTGCTCTTGGAGATCTTGGTCGGTCAACTATGGTATTTTGGTAAGCTCATATGTTATGTTCTTGGCTACCTTTCCATGTTTTCTGAAGTACGGCATTTAGTAAGTTCTTCTCAGACGCGGATACAGTCTATGTTACAGATCGAGATCTACCGTAAAACGCTTTGGCGTGTCGACATTGCAGGCGAAAACTCGAAAAGATCGACCTCTGGCAAGGTCGTTAATTTGATGGGTACCGATATTTCACGAATTACCAACTTCCTAGCATATTGGTTCAACCTATTTGAATCACCTGCAGAGCTAGCGATCGGTGTCTATTTTCTTTATAGCCTCTTGGGCTATTCCTGCTTGCTTGGATTTTTGGTGATGGTTGTCATGCTGCCATTGAACCAATACGCCTCAAATTCCTTCTCAAGCATACAAGACGATCTAATGCGGGCTAGTGACCGGCGCGTGGCCCTCACTAATGAACTACTGCAATGTTTGCGTCAAGTGAAGTTCTTTGCTTGGGAGAGCCGTTGGGAGAAACGTATCTTAAATGCCAGGCAGAACGAGCTTGATCTGGTGCGTCGATCTCGTGTTTACGAAGTACTGTTAAACTTTCTGTGGGATAGGTAAAAGGTGCTATATTTCTTCGCGATTGAATACTAATGGAGGCAATGAATGCCGATCTTAAAAGTTCGCCCATTTTAGTGACCGTAGTGTCTTTCTGGTCCTATACTAAGATTGCGGAACAACAATTAACGGCCTCTGTCGCGTTTACTTCGATTGCTATCTTCAACGAGCTTCAATTCGCTCTAAACACATTACCAGAGACTGTGGTAGAGCTCGTTCAAGCGTTGAACAGGTAAAAAAAACTTGTTTAACGACAATGCAAGAGAAAAGCAGGCAGTTAATTTTATCGGATGACGTTCATCTTTAGTCTGCGGCGCATAGAGGAATTTCTTCATGAAGAAGAAATTTCACCACGTGAGACTGGCTACACCGAAAATGCCAAGCTGGCAATCATAGGGGCAACTATCGCATGGTCAAATACATCGAGATCTTTATCCACATCAGAATCGAGCCCTGACGAATTCACGCTGAAAGACGTCGATGTTGAATTCCCCTATGATAGACTTAGTCTTATTTGCGGTCCGACAGGTTCTGGAAAAACGCTGATGATGTTGAGCTTATTAGGGGAAACCACGCTGGTAAAAGGCAGCATTTTTTTCCCGCGAGCAGCTGTTGTCGATACCCCTTCTGTTATTCCTGATATTATCCCACTTGAAAACTGGATCCTTCCTGGCGGAGTAGCCTACGTATCTCAAACAGGTATTTTGATGGTAGCGCTCGAACCAATTGATTTACTTGGTATTACAGCATGGTTGCAAAACGCTTCGATACGTGACAATATTTTGCTTGGTCTACCTTATGTAGAAACCCGCTATAAAGAAACACTGCTAGTATGTGCCCTGAATAAGGACCTGTCAATCTTCGAAGATGGTGATCGCACAGAGATTGGGGAAAAGGGAATTACGCTGTCAGGAGGTCAAAAAGCCCGTGTATCCCTGGCGAGAGCAGTATACTCGCGAGCTCAAATTGTGTTAATGGATGATGTTTTAAGTGCAGTAGATGGTAAAAATATAACTGTTGTATCTCTTGAAGGATCATATCTAATACTTTGTCATTATTTGCAGCACCGACAGCTACTCATATCTACAACCAATGTATTATGGGTCAACTAATGGAAGGTCGAACAAGAATTCTTATTACGCATAATGTCAATCTATGTTTCCCAGGAGCCGCACACTTGATATACATTGATCGTGGCATTGTGATATCAAAATCAGTGACAGAATGGCGTGACTCTGAGCAGCTCATGGGAATGTTGGACGACATGCAAAGAAAAGCAAGCCAAATGCCGCTTGAAAGCCGCGGCGATAGACAAGGACAAGAGCGTGACGTTGATGAATGCAGTAATTATTCAAGTGATTCGGACGATTATGACGATTTCCCAGAAAGTTCACCGAAAGTTCTGGTTCAAAAAGAAGGTAAAACACGCATAACTTGGCGACAAAGAACTGCATTAAGTAGATAATTTGTTTTGTTCTTAAAAGTACGCGCCGATGGAAGTGTTAAGAGACGAGTATACCAGGTGTATCTGAACTTTATTGGAGGCTGGGGATATTGGTTGGTCCTCTTGCTGGTTATTCTCAGCTCTCAAGGTATCCAAATACTGGTCCCATGGTGGGTCAAAAAATGGACACAGTACCATGACGACGAACGGGATTCAGCATCATTTACGATAAATAACCGTGACAAGGATCAACTCGATTTTTACCTTGGGGTCTACATTTGCTTGGCGCTTTTAAGCGTGGTGGTAGTTCAACTGCCTTATGCCATTGTTTACTGGGGAGGGCTACGTGGAAGCAAAAGGTTACATGCCGAGCTATTACAACGTGTCTTGCGTGTCCCACTGCGAGTCCTTGATATCACACCTATTGGGCGGCTTCTAAACCGCTTTTCCAAAGATCTAGCGCGCATTGACGATAAGGTTCCAAATCTGATGATGGATATCGTGGTAGACGGTCTTGTCGTCTTTTCCTCTATCCTTACAGTCGCATTTGTACTTCCTTCGTTTATGATTCCTATGGTCTTAATTGCGGCAATGGGTATTGCTCTTGGCAAAAAATATCTCATCGTGTCCCGCGAATGCAAACGACTGGATTCCATATCACATTCTCCGATTCTGACTCACTTCTCCGAGACCCTGGTAGGCATCACTACAATTCGCGCCTTTGGCGCAACATCTATCTTTCTGGAAAAAATGTTGGAGCGAGTGGAGACGAATGCAAAACCGTATTTTTATATGTGGATCGCTAACCGATGGGTCAGCTTTCGCTTTGCGATGCTTGGCGCTATTACTTGCTTTATCGCGTCTGCAACTGTCATGCTCAGTCTGGACTACATTGACGCTTCAGCAGCAGGATTTTGTTTAACATTTGTGTTTGTCTTTAACGATGAGGTATCAATATAGCATCCCAAAGTACGCTAAACCTAAACATTGTGTCAGATGTTTTCTGTAATTAGACAATACACAAAGCTAGAAATGGGCTTTAATGCGGTGGAACGAGCGGTCGACCTTATGGAAATAGATCAGGAAGCTCCAGCAGTGACCAACATAAGACCGCCTTTGGAAGTATGAAAAGCACATGGCTAATAACGGGTTCTAACATCTTGTTTCCGCTCTTTCTAGTGGCCAAGTGAAGGGCGCATTGAAGTAAAAGATTTGGAGGTGCGCTATGCACCTGATCTTCCTGTGGTTCTCAAGAGCTTGACGTTTTCAGTCCGTCCCAAGGAAAAGATCGGTGTAGTGGGTAGAACTGGAAGCGGAAAATCCACTTTGGCCTTGTCACTGTTCCGCTTTATCGAAGCAAGTCGTGGTACTATCGTTGTCGACGGTATCAACATCGCAGATATCGGTACTTACGATTTAAGAAGCAATCTAACGATTATTCCACAAGGTAAGCCTTTCATAGAGACTTGTTGGAATTGTCTATTGTGCTCATTATCAATTTACAGATCCTACGCTATTCTCTGGAACACTTCGATCAAACATGGATCCATTTGACGAATTTAGCGATGACGATATTTACACCGCTTTGCGTCGAGTGCATTTGATCCATCCTCCCTCGGAAGTCGAACAAGAAGAGGTTAACGTGTTTACGGACCTGAACACATCTGTTAGTGAAGGAGGCCAAAACTTTTCTCAAGGTCAACGCCAGCTGCTGTGTCTTGCTCGTGCCTTGTTAAAACGTGCCAGGATTGTACTCATGGATGAAGCTACAGCCAGTGT
>MZZL01000064.1:47381-117397 GCA_002749535.1 Apophysomyces variabilis | reverse complement strand
GCACATGGCTAATAACGGGTTCTAACATCTTGTTTCCGCTCTTTCTAGTGGCCAAGTGAAGGGCGCATTGAAGTAAAAGATTTGGAGGTGCGCTATGCACCTGATCTTCCTGTGGTTCTCAAGAGCTTGACGTTTTCAGTCCGTCCCAAGGAAAAGATCGGTGTAGTGGGTAGAACTGGAAGCGGAAAATCCACTTTGGCCTTGTCACTGTTCCGCTTTATCGAAGCAAGTCGTGGTACTATCGTTGTCGACGGTATCAACATCGCAGATATCGGTACTTACGATTTAAGAAGCAATCTAACGATTATTCCACAAGGTAAGCCTTTCATAGAGACTTGTTGGAATTGTCTATTGTGCTCATTATCAATTTACAGATCCTACGCTATTCTCTGGAACACTTCGATCAAACATGGATCCATTTGACGAATTTAGCGATGACGATATTTACACCGCTTTGCGTCGAGTGCATTTGATCCATCCTCCCTCGGAAGTCGAACAAGAAGAGGTCAACGTGTTTACGGACCTGAACACATCTGTTAGTGAAGGAGGCCAAAACTTTTCTCAAGGTCAACGCCAGCTGCTGTGTCTTGCTCGTGCCTTGTTAAAACGTGCCAGGATTGTACTCATGGATGAAGCTACAGCCAGTGTTGATTTTCAGATGGACAGAGCTATTCAGAAAACAATATCTACGGAATTTGCCGATTGCACTATATTCTGCATTGCTCACCGGTTACACACCGTGATTGAATACGATCGAATAATTGTATTAGATCAAGGAGAGATCAAGGAATTTTCCAGGTAAGAAACAGGAATTTTGGGCTATTTGTATTCGGACGTATTAACCAGAATATAGCCCTTTAGAGCTCTTGCAGGATACGGAATCCATTTTTCATCAGATGTGTCAGGATTCGGGTGAATTTAACCAGCTAATGATGTTAGCCAAAAAAAAGCATCAGCTTGTAGACGTGACTCTGTAGTTTGTTTTGTTTTGATAGATTGTTAACCCGTGTTTGGGCAGTTAACAATTGCGGTTGAAAAAGTTAGGGATTCATTTTCGGGGATGACCCGAGATTAACAAAGTTGCAGTCTTGGAGACCAAGGACGCCAAAGTCCGACGTTGCGGAACTCGGAATTCTCTTCCGGTGATCCCGATAACCTTGAACAAAATCCGAATTCAAACAATGACAAGTAAAGCTCAGCTGAAATCAAATGAGGTTGCTATTTCTAGCATCTTCCACATTATCAAGTGTGCGCTCTCTGTTGAATATGTGAATTTTATGTATCAGATCTACATGCGGCATGTACATAGAACATGTTTTCCTAATTGGGCTTGTTGACAACGGGGCATCAGGTGCACGTCTGCAAAAAAGAAATATTTGTGTAATTACTGTATTGGATGAATGAAAAAAATATCGTGGACATAAGGGAAGTGTCAAAGCGGGTGCGACACTTAGAATCCAGGAAAATAGGGTTCATGTAAACAAACAGCAAGGAAAAATGCAATGAGAGGGGTTAAGTAAAATGAAGATGATGTTAAATACATTGGATCTTATTGCACTAACCGCCACGCATGTGGTTTGATGGAAATGCCGCATGCATCAAAAGCCGTTGTTAAATAAGAGGGAAAAATAGGGAGAGATTGGATCAAAATGCATGTATGATGTCTCTGTACCGATACATCTTATAAATATTACCACTTAAACATTTTATTCTGTGACCCTCTCTCCCTCTTCTTTTTCTTCTTCTGTTTTCTTATCTATCCCTCCTTCCTTAATCTTCTTTTCTTTCTTGTTAGCAAGATCTCCTTTTTTTTGTGTGCTCTTGATACGTGATGTCTTACCCTTCCTCGCTAAGTCAACTTGTACAGGTCTCACGTCGGATGCTAAACAAGATCGGAAAACGTAACGCTAGGAACACTATCAATAAATCCTCGATGAACACGGCCAGTGAGCTGTTAGAGCAAGCGGAAGACTACCTGTTTGGAAGACATGACCGACCGATTGACCAAGAGCTGGCAGTTTCATTATTGCAACAGGCATCAAAGTTCGGACACTCCGGAGCACAGGCCGTCCTTGGGTTTTGTTACGAATTTGGTCTTGGAGTGGCCAGTGACTGTAAAAAGGCGGAGCAACTGTATCACATGTCAACATTAACTGGCGCTACCGATGATACGACGATGCTCGGAATAGCACGGTTGACGTTCTTACGTAAATATGGACGACCAGGTGTGGCGATGGACCGAACGGAAGCAGAAGAATGGGAATCGCAACTGACATCGATTGCCTGGATCGAGCGGGCCGCAACCGAGTACAATTGTGCTGCAGCTCAGTATTGTTTGGGTGTATGCTATCATGACGGTGTGATTGTACCAAAGGATGAAGCAAAAGCGGTTGCGTGGTACAAGCGCAGTGCACATCAAGGCAACGCCAGGGGACAGGGGATCCTTGGGTACTGCTACGGCGAAGGACTTGGCGTTACTAAGGACGAGCAACAGGCGATGATATGGTATAGACGTGCAGCAGCCCAAGGCGATACGGTAGCCATTTATAACATTGGATATTGTTACGAAGACGGAATGGGCGTGCCGAAGGATGTCGTAGAGGCCGTTAAGTGGTACCAGCTCGCAGCGGAACTAGACAACGCCTTCGCACAGAACTCGCTCGGCTATTGTTATGAAGATGGCATCGGAGTAAAACAGGACAAAGCCATGGCAGCAGTATGGTATCGTCGCTCAGCGGAGCAAGGGTACCCATGGGCTCAGTGCAACCTAGGATACTGCTATCAAAACGGGATCGGGGTCTCCAAGGACAGTGCACTTGGAGCGCATTGGTATGCGCAGGCTGCACAGCAGGGCCACGCAAGAGCTCAACACAATCTTGGATTCTGTTACCAAAATGGTATTGGCATTGAAAAGGATCCCATCGCTGCTGTGCGGTGGTACAAAAAATCAGCAGAGCAAGGAAATATTTTTGCCTATCATTCACTTGGCTACTGTTTCCAAAACGGCGTGGGCGTCCCGGTGGACCCTCAGGAAGCTTTCAAATGGTATCTCCTTAGTGCCGAACAAAATCATGCTCCAGCTCAACTTTCACTCGGATTTTGTTATCGCAATGGTATCGGCGTTGAAAGGAACGAACGGGAAGCTGTCCGATGGTTCCGTCAATCAGCTCTCCAAGGCAATCCGCTCGCACAAAATTCCTTAGGATTTTGCTACGAAGAAGGGCTTGGGCTTCCCAGAGACACCACACAAGCTGTGTATTGGTATATGAAAGCAGCTAATCAGAATAATCCGTGGGCCCAATGTAATTTGGGTTACTGCTTTGCCAATGGCATTGGCGTCCCTATTGACCCGCAAAAGGCGGTAAATTTATACCGCAAAGCAGCCAAACAGAACCATCCTCGTGCCCAAGACAAGCTTGGGCTCCATCTACAGAGTGGGATTGGCGTACGGCAGAACTCTATTTTGGCTGCAAAATACTTCCGCAAGGCAGCCTTACAAGGTCAAGTGTCGGCTCAGTATCACTTGGCCATGTGTTACGAGAAAGGGATGGGTGTCCGGGTCGATTTGCAAGAAGCCCTGGCCTGGTACGAACGAGCAGCATCGGTAATAGTCAGAATGGATGAAGAAAACAAAAAGATAACAGCAACTTTTTTTGTTTGCATTAGGCTGGATGTCGACATTCTCAAGAACGGATGCGTCAGTTACTATTACGTTATTGTCTCGAGGATGCAAGCACAACAGACGAAGTTAATTTCACCTCTACATCACATCCCGTTGGGTGGATAGCGGGCTATTGTGCCCCTGCAGCTTAATCCCTACATATAATCTCCTTTTCTTCATTTGTTGTTCCAAGCATCTACGCGTTGTTTACCCGCACAGAGCAATTTTCAAATTTCAAAGCACAACTCTACCCCTTCCTCCCTTAGCCGTTGTCTATATTGGAAAATCCATCACCAAACTAAATAGCTCGACCAAATTCAACTCCCTGAACACCGTGTTGCTACGCTTTTGATATCAGAAAATATACACCTTTTTCTGCCTTTTAGGAATGTGGTCACAGTTGAAAACAGTTATAAACATCAAGCTGAAGCGTTTAACTAAGCCTGGTTATCTAGTTTAACCAAATAAAACCTCATAATGTTCAATTATATCGTAGTGTACTTATACTGCAAATAGCATAATCCACCATTTAAAAATATAATGGATTCAATGGATTTGCTACTTACAAGTAAGGATGATATCGAACAGTCATTACTATGCCACAGACATTGCGATGACATCCCCAACATTGGTGTGCATTTCCCAAAAGCCTCCTTATACAATGTTTTATACTAGAGTTGGGCAGAGGGCCAAAAGGAAGCCTTCTCGTTCACTGATTGACGTCCACTCATGGTTTGCGGAGTCGCGGAATGAATAACCCTTACGGAACCCCTCCAGCTCTGCTCGGAGACAAAACCATAACATTTCGCGATGGCAGCCATTCTTCCTGTTATACTCATTGGCACTCCCATCGGCTATTTTACCTGGACAAAGGTTTATGATGGTGTGGATCACTCCATCGCTCGACTTTACCCTGAAGAAGGTAAGACGCTCAAAATGACAAATGAGATATCTTACAATACAACATCTTACAGAGCCCACGGAGCCATCACGCTCGGCATTAGCTGCGACCTCTGGCTCCATCGTTTCACTTGCCGCGCTCAGCAAAGCTTTGTTTTCAAAGCACACAAGACATCGTCTTTTCTTTGCAAAACCACCGCCTAATAGCAATATACGAACGGTCACACTCAAGATGGCATTGGAACTTATGTTTAGGAGCGGTTTGGTGTTCTATGGGAGCGCAGCTGGTGGTGCAATTGCTTCTAGGATAGCGATGTATAGCACGCGGACATGATTTCCAACTTGCTGGTTCCTTATTGTTCAGTTAACAGAACCATGCATTAAGACAATCAATGCAGGAACCAATCATAAAGAACAACTAGAGCAAAAGCATCGATGCCTCGTTGTAGTATAAGGAAGCTTTATAGTTAGCAGGCGTTGTTAATTGAAGAATGTACATCAATACAATATATTAGCCGGTATCATATAAACTGTGCGGATTTTTGCCTGTTCCTTCAGAGACACTGTGTTTTCCAGACGTACTGTATTTGGATGAATTCTCTGTTAAACGGTTACCATGACTGAATTAACATATCTAGATAATGTCTTTGCCAGAATTTCTACATTCATAACCGGTAGAAAAAGGGATTCTATTTGTTGACAAGGAATTGATGATGAAGCATACAAATTACTGAGGTCAAGTATGTGGGCATGGGATGTTGAATTGGGTTCCATGGCTTGATTTCCAGCCACAAGGCGTGGCGGTGTTTAAATTCCTTGTCCGGGCGGGATCAAAGATGAAGGGGAGACGGGATGCTTGGAAAAAAAAATAGGTGGACTCCAGGCGGCCTCCAATAGTTCCCTCCTTTTCGCATCAAGTATGTATTCACAGATCATCGATGGGTAGTGGAATGATAGGGAATGGATGGATGGATGGATGGGTACATGGCCGTATTGGTCCCGTTGAATATTGGATGGAGAGAAAGAATACCAATTTACTTACCGTTATCACCTATCTCTTGCTTTCCCCCCCTCTCTTATCATAATTTCCTCATGGTGAATTGCTCTTCATTGACATCTCGGCTCTCTATTGTTTCTTGGTGAAACGAAACACTTGTTATTAGTTTACCATGGCTTCTCACAAGATCGCAGCCGAGTCTGCCAGCGAATTCGAGCTTACCGTTGCCCAGGCCCTCTTGGACTTGCAGAACAACGTCCCCGAGTTGAAGAAGGACTTGGCTCCTCTCCAGATCTCCTCTGCCAAGGAGATTGAGATCGGTGCTGGAAAGAAGGCTATTGTCATCTTCGTTCCCGTTCCCGCCCAGAAGGCCTTCCACAAGATCCAGGCCAGGTAAGCAATGGGAACAAGTCATGCTTAGACCGAACGATCGTTGTTGATGTGTCCCGTTTGTTTGTCAGACTTACTCGCGAGCTCGAGAAGAAGTTCTCCGACCGCCATGTCGTCTTCATTGCTCAACGCCGCATTCTTGCCAAGCCTGGCCGTCGCTCCAACGCTAAGCAACCCCGTCCCAGATCCCGCACCTTGACCAACGTTCACGATGCCATCTTGGAAGACATGGTCTACCCCACTGAAATTGTCGGTAAGAGAACCCGTGTCAAGGTTGATGGTTCCAAGACCATCAAGGTGTAAGTATTTGTAATGTGGATGAAAGTGAGAATCGGGCGCTTATGAATTTGTCATATTAGGTTCCTTGACAACAAGGATGCTACCTCCTTGGAGTACAAGTTGGACACTTTCTCCTCTGTTTACAGAAAGCTCACTGGCAAGGATGTTGCTTTCGAATTCCCTGCCGCCGTTGATGTTATCTAAATAACTTGAAGGACTGGTTCTTTTTTAGGAGTGAACGGAAGTTGTGAAAGTAATGTGAAAATAAAACCACAACAATGTCCACGTACAACCGTGAAACATATTTGTAATCAAGTTATGGATTACACATAAAGTGCCCAGGATGTGGCGACTTAGAAAATCGGTCTATTAATGATAGTGGCGGATCAAAAGCATGGTTGCCTTAAGCCGTGTATGGTCTATAAGTGTTGATCTAGGGCTTAACACATTTTCATTTGATAACATAATTAAGAAATAGCGAATTACAACTTCACGAATACTATTTTTAACAGAAATCTAAATGATCGAGCATGTTTGCTGCGAAAAGGACAGTATAAACATGATAAACGTTTACATCACATCCACGAGCTGATGTTTCGCCTTGGCCAATGCTATCAACTGACTGAATTCCCCAGACTTTTCGCAGAGCTTGTAGAACAAGGATTCACTATCCTGGAGGAGCTGCCATGGGCTGCGAGAAATGGTTGCTTAGTAGTTGCGTCAAACAATGTCCATTACTGTACCTAGCAAACTCCTTGATCTCACCCTGATCAAGTACAAGTATTCGGTCATACTCGATCACAGTGTGCAGTCTGTGAGCAATACAGAGAATCGTGCAGTCCGCGAATTCTGTGGCAATAGTGCTTTGGACAAGTTTATCCGTTTCGAAGTCGACACTGGCTGTAGCTTCATCCATGAGTACAATCCTGGCACGTTTTAACAAGGCACGAGCAAGACACAGCAGCTGGCGTTGACCTTGAGAAAAGTTTTGGCCTCCTTCACTAACAGATGTGTTCAGGTCCGTAAACACGTTAACCTCTTCTTGTTCGACTTCCGAGGGAGGATGGATCAAATGCACTCGACGCAAAGCGGTGTAAATATCGTCATCGCTAAATTCGTCAAATGGATCCATGTTTGATCGAAGTGTTCCAGAGAATAGCGTAGGATCTGTAAATTGATAATGAGCACAATAGACAATTCCAACAAGTCTCTATGAAAGGCTTACCTTGTGGAATAATCGTTAGATTGCTTCTTAAATCGTAAGTACCGATATCTGCGATGTTGATACCGTCGACAACGATAGTACCACGACTTGCTTCGATAAAGCGGAACAGTGACAAGGCCAAAGTGGATTTTCCGCTTCCAGTTCTACCCACTACACCGATCTTTTCCTTGGAACGGACTGAAAACGTCAAGCTCTTGAGAATCACAGGAAGATCAGGTGCATAGCGCACCTCTAAATCTTTTACTTCAATGCGCCCTTCACTTGGCCACTAATCGACGAGCAAAATATCAGTATTCGTAAATCATAGGTTTTTTTATATTAAACAGCATACCCCTGTAGGCGGTCTCAATTTTGTGATTGCAGGTGCTTCTTGATCTATGTTCATGTATTCCACGACACGCTCTACTGCGTTGAAACTCATTTCCAGTTTCGTGTAGTGCTGAATATTACCGAACATCTAAGTGCAGTTTCATAAATTAGCGGGTCGTATTTCAATCCGGACCGAATCCGATAGAGTTACCTGATGGGTGTACACAAGAATAAAGCTAAGACAAAAACCAGCTGTGGACGCATCGATGGACTCTAAGTTGAAGAGGATGATAATACTTGTAACAAAACAAACACAGGCACCCATTAGACTAAACCGAATCCCGACCCAAAGATTAAGAATCGAAACATAGTAATAAGGCTTTGTGTTCGTATCGACAGATCTGAGTAAATCTTTCATAAACCTTGACGTGGCCCCGAAGGCGCGGATCGTGCTGATACCGGCTAATGCTTCAGAAAAGTGAGTGAATATGGGCGATCGCGTGACAGAATCTGTTCGCTTCAGTTCACGCGAAGCTCCGGCAAACTTCCTGCCAACAAGGTAATTGATGAATGTCACTATCAACATCGGCAAGGCGAAAATCGGTAGTACAAAACCAACGGTCACTATGGAAGCCAACAGAAGCAAGGTTTGCATAGTGAACTGCATCATATTCGGAGGAATGCTCGAGTCAATCGATTCAAAGTCCTTTGAAAAACGGTTCAAGGTACGACCCAACGGTGTGACATGGAACCATCTGAAAGGGGCACGGAAGACACGCTCCATAAGCTCTCCATACAATCTTTTACTTGCGCGCAGGCCACCTATAAAAATGCCAACAAAGCGTAGCTGTCCAATTGCAATATTCATCGAAGTAGCAAAGACATAGATGCCCAAATAGAAGTTGACAAGCTCTCTGTCATTTGGATCGACAGAAGCCTTTGTCCATTCCTTAAGCCACCAGGTAACAAAGATGTCTAGAGCACGGGAGACTAAAACGACCAAGGCAATAAGCGCCCAGTAAGGCATGCCGCCGACCATCTTGAGATACGTCAGGTAATACTTTGACTTGACACTGCCAGTTTCCCGCTCTACAAACCAAAAATAATTTGAGTACACTGCGGTTTCCGCTAGAAAAACGGCTGCATTCCTACGTTACCTTCCTCTTCGACAAGAACCTTTGGTGCCTTGTCGTTCGTTGCCGTGGTCTCATCGATGGGCTCCATCTCTTTGCTTTCATTTTCAGTCTCTTCTTCGCTCTCCAGGATAATAGAGGCCAATTGGCCGGACTGTCGCAATTCACTAGGTGAACCAGCGGCAACCACCGTGCCTTGATGGATGTGGACTAATAACTCAGCACCAGGGAGACAGAGATTAACATGGTGTGTAACCAGGATTCGTGTCCTGTTTTTCATCAGATTTCCAGTCAAGCAATGTTGATATAGGTGCTTAGCAGTATGGGCTATAAGCATAAGAAATGGTTAAGATTCTCCCTCAAAATGATAAAGCATCCATGAACCAACCATCGACTGCACTCAAGACATCGTCCATCAACACAGTTTGGGCTCTGGAATAGACAGCTCTTGCCAAAGCTACACGTGCCTTTTGACCTCCAGAAAGCGTAACGCCTCTTTCACCAATCTCAGTCATATCACCATCTTCGAAAATTGAAATATCCTTGTTCAATGCACAGGCAAAAAGCGTCTCCTTGTATCGTTCTTCCGAATATGGCAGACCAAACAAGATATTGTCACGGATGGAAGCGTTTTGCAGCCAAGCTTAACCATTCGGTTAGCCATTTATGTAGCTATGCAACGAGCAGTGTGTGTATTTGTCTTACCTGTCTGGGACACATAGGCTGTTGTGCCATTCTGAATCCAATGTTCAGGAGGAATAATAGCGGCAGTTTCCGTAACCATTCTTTTCGGAAAAGACACATTGCCTTTCACCACAACAGCTTCACCGAGCAGACCGAGTATCATCAATGTCTTACCGGAACCAGTAGCACCACAGATAAGGCTCATGGCATTCGAAGGGAAAACGACATTGAGATTTTCCAGAGCAAACCCTGTTGGCGTTTCATCACCGGAAGAAGTCGAGCTTTTGGGCCAAGTGATCACAGCGTCTTGGAAAGCAATATCAATGTTTAAGTCGATGCTTCCTTTATAATCGGGGTGGGCAGGAGATGACAAGTCGACTTCTTCTTCGTCTTGCAGGTAGGCTTCAATACGACGGATACTGAAGGAAAAGGGAGGTTAAACTTTTCCGTGTTTTTTTTCGCATTACTGCCTGTTGAAGCGACGTACCTGGTAAGTGCTTGAACTAGTTTCACCAATGTCTCCGGAAGCCCCATTAAGACGAACTGTAACTCACTGAATATAGCAATGGTTGTGAAGGCAATGGCTGGTGTCAGAGTCTTTTCTTCTAGTTTGGTAAACGACCAGAAGGATACTATAATAACCAACAAAGGAGAGCTAATAGCAGATAACGACTGTTAATGAAAGCTGCCTAACGTTATCATGCCATTTGACTTTGCGTACCTTTCCCAAATCGTATATAAGAACACCTCACAAAAGACTGTTATGCGCAAACGACGCAACTCGGTCTTTCGAGCCTCCATGATCCGTTGTTGCCATCGGGATTCCCAAGCAAAAAATTTGATCTGCCGTATACCCTGTAGCGCCTCATTCATGAGGGCCACACGTTTGTCACGAGCGGTCATTAACTTTGTCTGCGTATTTGTATAAATCTTGAACACGAAATGGTTCACCGGTAAAGCCATCAGCATAACGAAAAAACCGAGAAGGCAAGATTTTCCAAGAAGCTGATAAAGCAGGTAAACACCTGCGGTAATTTCAATAGGGGTTTCTGCGAGGAAAAACCAGGAAGAGATGAATTCGGATATAAGGTTAGCATCGGTGCTAATCAAATTCATCACTGTTCCTGTTGACGCCTTGTCTTTGTCCTCTTCCTTCTTAGCAGTATCCAAACGACGAAGCGTTTTGCGATAAATTTCGATGTCTAACAATGCCTTGACACGAGCTTGATAGGAACATACTTCGGTATTTCTTCTTCGTTAGCTGTCACACTTTGATGTACGAAACGCGTTCGCTTGCTTACCATAGTATAGCAATTGATTGAGGAACAGCTCTACAATGACCATAGCTGCTCCCAAGCCGCATACAAGCAGCAAACCGCGGTCAAGTGCGGCTGATGCCGGGTCGTCTTCAATGGATTGCATAAAACGCAGAAAAAGATTTACAAAGAAAGCGGGCCCATAAAATAGAGATGCCGTAGTTAGCGCCAAGATAACTTGGATGATGACACCAGTACGATCAGCCATAAATAGCCTCACTAACAGCGATTTGGAGCGGTAATTATCCAAAATGATCAAGAGGTTGGATGCCCGGAATGTCGCTGGAAGATTCGGAAGCCATGTATGACTATCGAGGTTAATTGCGTTAACAAGAGGGGTAATCCACGTAAAGCTGAGCCGGCTAAAGATGGAGGCCACATTAACGCCAATGACTGATTTTCCGTCGTATAGAAAAGGAGGACCTCGTTGCACTGTAGCCGTCATGTACACCAGGTCGATATTCAATAGGACAGTTAGGGCCATAGGTATCCCGGTCGACAAGGACATATTGGCAAAGTCAACGTAGCGTAAACCGCTATAGATGGCTTCACAAAGGGCAATGCAATAAAATCCGAAAAGATGGATCGTGATCTTCCAAACGTATTCATTGGGAGATTTGTACCAACGAGATATCAACGCTAGGCTAAAGGCGTAAAACCAAGACAGCCATACGAAAAGAACCGCTAGAATATCGTCTAATGCAACTGACTCTTGGTTAAACACCTTGTGGAACACCGTGTAGACGTCGCCGCTAGCAATTAATAAGACAATGGATGTTTCAAGTAGGATACGGAATCGTTGCACCTTGTCATCGAAAGGAATTGTATAGTCCCGTTGGGTATCAGGCACAATGCCTGCAGCCGAGGAAGAAACGAAGCGTTGCGTTGCACGATGATACAGTGTGAGGATGAAACCACATCCCGCTGCTACGGCTAGACCAGTAGACAGTTGCCAAGAATAGCCCCAAATACCGAGGCTATCCATGAGTACTAGGAAAAAAAGGGCGACTGATTACAGGCAACAATGGCTCAGAGAGTATTTGTATGTTTCCAGCCATGATGGCGCAGCAACAATCTGTGACTCAAATTACGACATTCTCCTCGCTAGTGTAACAGAAATGTTAAGTAAAGCTGGTTAACATTATGAACTTCTTACAATTTGTTTGTATTTTATAAGGCACAATTACAATACAAGACATAGGATAGCTGCAAATTTCTAGTAAAGGGAGTGGATGCGTGAGAATAGAGAATATTGGGTGTATGTGTGTGCGAGAGAGAGAGATAGAGAGAGAGAGACAGATTCATGCACAATTTTCTTATATTTACAGGGTAGTGTAGGAAATTCTTCACTCGATGAGCATTTGCTTGTATTGAGTTCAAACCTTAAATTACTGTATAAACGCACTCCCATTGTTGTGATTATCCAATAACATATTCTCCCAACCTATAGTATGTACCCAGATTAGAAGCCCATTTGTGTTACATAGTTTTATCTTTTCGCTTTGATCATTACCTTGCATGTCAAACCCGTTCATACCGTCCGCAAACGGTGTTCCTGCCGAAGAGAACAGGTATTGCCACGTGGCCTGTGATACGGACAAAGGCCCGCCCAAGAGCAGAGATGTGGCTGTGTTTGTTGATGGATCCAATTCTGCAGGTGGCCTCTTCGGTGTAGACAAATTTTCCAGACCTGAAACAATTTGCTGAACACTCATTGGAGACACCTGACGCGCCTCTGTAGTCTCCGCCTCCTTGCCTTCGTTTGCCGCTCTCTCCGTCTTTTTCTCGTCTTCTGAAGAATTCGTTTGGAGAAGGCTTAATAACGTCTGCAGGAACGGAATTACTGGCGGGCCATAAGGGATATCATTGGATAACGGCGTGAGACACTCTTCAATGCTCACAGCTACATATTCACGTGCAGTCTTCGCTATTTCTGGGTCAGAGTTTGTGCAGTTGTATACATGAATCAATGCAGCTTGAAACACCGCATACGCTGATGAATAAAAAACATATCCATGTTAAATTAATGTGATCCCAGTAAGAAAATCTTTACATACCAGCGAAGTTCCAACCAAAACGGAAGATGTCCACGCTAGATACAATACGTGCTATATCAATCGCCATTTTTGCTGCCTCCATACAGCGACGTGTTGCATCTTCATACATAGGTGATCGCTTCTCGTCATTCTCGCAGACAATGAATGGCCTGTGTAGCAAGATCACAACGCATTGAAAACATATAGTCATAGGACCGCCTTCAACTAATTTCTTGGTATTTGTATATCGCTCCGGTGATTGGCGAATAGCAGCAAGGTCTCCTTGGGAGATCCGACATTCTTCAGGAACCTGGTTAAACCACTCATTAAGCATCTTCTGTAAACTGAACACCGTTTGTTCCATTGTTGCCGTCTTATAACCTTCCGATTTAGCTTTTGGCGAATAGATGCGCCGCAACACCTCACCAAGAATTCCCGATAACTTCACGAAATTAACAAAAAGGGTATAGTCGCTGCGCTTTGATCCTTCAGTATCCCTAAGCTCAGGCAACTCCACATCACAATCAGAGTCCGCGATTGCAAGTGGTCGCCCCATCACGGCACAGCACCATCGATCGGTGATATATACGCTATACCATAACCGTTTTCGTGCTTCAGCAAGATCATTCGACAGCTGTACCGTAGTAACACTTCTATGTAATCCGAGTTCTTGTGCCTAAGGTCACAATTTATTCACAACCCGTTTGTACTTTATCCGTGCATTCAAGTACTTACCATTCTCACTGCCATGCCAGCAAGAATCCAGTTACGGTACGAACTGGTCGAATAGGTAGGATGAGCACAAAGTAACACAAGAGCTTGGATCGTAGCCACGCGGGGAACTAAATATTCGCTTCGAACAAGATGGCTAGCTCTTGCTAAGAGAGTATCAAACACTTTGTCACGTTCAACTTCAGCATCTGTAAATATTGGATCATCAGACCGTAACAAGAAACATGCATACAGACAGATTGCATAAGTGAGAAGAGGTGGTGGAGGCGATGCAGAGCGACCTTCGAAGGCTTCCAAATAATGGTCTCGATCGAGAAGAGGCAATGTGACATGAGGTACACGGAAAAAGCTGACAAAGGATGAGTATGAGATTTCCACTCTTAACATCAATATACGAAACGCTTACGTGTGTATTAAGGACGTAAGAACTTGTCGCGGAACAAGGTTTTCCATCGGTTCCTGTTTATCCGTAGCGATTTGATCAGCATCTTCAGCATCCGTCATGTTGCGTACGACCATCAAGTCATCATCATAGACATTCATTTTGCGCAAACGACAGATGCCATTGGGAGTTTGTAAAACAGCAGCAGTTTCCGGACTTTTGCCTCCTCCTGTGCCCTTACCATCCTCCTTTTGGGCTGAAAGTATGCTATCAACCATGTAAAATCCTGAAGAACTACCATGATACCGTATCACTTTAGATCGGATCTGTGACATGGGTTCATTTGCGGGTAACGTAGGCGAACTCGTTGCTGACAGGATACGACTGCCTTCAGAACGGGGTGAAGAGCCACTAGGTCGTGATGGGCCAAATGCTCGATGTTCATGGGCTGAGACGTCGGAGGTGCCCTCGGAGATTTCAGACAACGATCGTTTTCGCTTTCGACTGTCGTCCCCTTCCTCAGATTGCATCTCTCCTAATAGTTTTTCCATCTTCTTCAACCTTGTCTCGAGACTCTCGATATATCTATACTCAAACGACGTCATTAAGTAGGTGCATAAAAAGTAGCAAAGCGTAAAAATTACTAATCCCAGTATTACCCTTTGGGAGGTCCTCTTTTCTTGGCAGCCTACACTTAGTGATCAGCTTTGTGAAACCACTAACTTAGATTCTTACATCGTTAAAGGTACATTCCCAGCCATATTGTTTACATGTTGTACAAGGATGAGCAGTATCCACATCGCATCTATACAGTCAATGAATGAATAATCCAATTATGACCATATTCTTTGTTTTATCTTACTTAATCTTTTTGCGTCGGCATGTGTCACCTAGTGAACAGATATCCAAGTGAATCAGTAACCAAGTCTACACAGCATGGCCAATCTTACAAGCTCTGGTAATTCGCGTCCTCCGAGAAGCGCGTGCTTGGGTCTTTGACTTTGCTTCTGTTGGCCCATTCGAAACGGAATCATTGGGTGGTATGATTGGAATGGCAGTTTGATTGTACAGGCTTTCCTGCGTTGACGGGAATTGCCCGGACAGGTTTGGCTGCGATGCTGAGATCGAAGCTTGAGGCGACGGGCGTGGTATGGCTAAGGATGGACGATCATTTAGATCAAATGTGGCATAATACCCTGACGAATGTGCATTTCGCGAGTCCATTTTCTTTTCTATAGTTTAATAAGCAGAAAGACAAAAAGGTCAAAAAAAAATTATGGAATTGGACAAGGAAAAGTGTACAAGAAACGGACATTCAACGCGCTTGCTTTATTTAACCGATGTGAGGTGATGGCTTTAAATGATTTGCCGATTCCTGTCGTGCATTTCTTTGTTCTATTCGTCTTTTCGGTACGGAATATTTTCCGGGGTCATATGTCTATCTTACGCTGATCGACGAAGAAAGCTTTAAACTATCTTTGCTTTTATTTTTTTCTTCTATTAAGGACTCAGATAGGGATTAGCTAACAGCATGTACTGTTATCCTTTCTCGCAGTTGTCCCTATGTGTTTTTGTCCATATATTGAACTACTTTTTTTCTTTCCTTTCAATTTTAGAAGAGCCCGGATACGACGAACATGATTCCGAGAGTTGGTCATATTCGAGAATTTTGGGGCATAGTTTGATACTTTCATTTATGGGAGCGACTCTTGCAATAAGGAAAAAGCGGAGTGTCAGCGTGTGCGGCACCGAAAGTGTGCAATGCGGTTTCACTTGTCGCACGACAGGAATAACACCTTCGTGCACGAAGTAAAGAGATGATCCTATTGTCCCATATTACTAAGCTAAGAATGTGTTATTAAGCTGCCTGCACCGAGAAACCAAATTAACGCAAATGAACCATGATTTTCTGCTATGATTGATATACCAATGTCATAAATTGGTTCTATCTTTTTATTGCATGCTTGAACCTTTTGAACGCAAACTTTTATTTAGAGTAGCGCTAGAGAAAACGTTGGTTAGCGAGATTCGTCCACTTCCACCAGATTCCAATGTTGGAACCATCTAAAGGCACACCTGGGCGAACCGCTGTTTCGGAAGCTGATGTGGTTCGAGTCCGAACGTAGAAGGCTTGACAATCATTACAGCTACATCAGCAACAATAATACCAGTCAGATATAGTGTGGTAGAATTCTCCATTGCTTCTTCCAGATAGAACCATGCTTGACTCCTTGTTAACAACAATCGGTACTACCCACAAACCAAGCTAAAGAGGGAACAGAAACCAGAGAAGAAATAAATTTCGATCCCCGCCATCATCCGCATTATGTATTTCCGAACTGTCTGATTCGATCCACACTATGATCTAGTTGCTCTGTTGTCGCCAATAGCCATTGTTCATAAAAAGAAACAAGAGATATATGCTATCGTACCAAACTTTCAACATACTTTTAGATCCAAACGAAGAGATAAACATCGACCGCCTTTTAATACCCCGTTCTACTTATGTTTACTGATTTGAAGTTTTAATGGATGCATTGCTGCTTGATCTAAGCTCTGATAATAGGGATATCCCCTCTAAAACACCGAAACCTCCAATATTACTAATTAAATTGAAAGGTGTAAGATTAATGGTAAGCTTCTTGATCTCTACCGCTATAATTCTTCAGCTGGCTTCTGCAATGGTTAAAAAAAACGCGAATTATTTTTTCGAAGATTGCTACTGGTCTGCCTGTAGACGGCGAGCACCTGCAAACCGGAACAAACTCTATTTATCTGGAAGCTCCTCTTTCTGGAGAGCTCATTCTCAAGCATTTCGTTATTTCTGTGGACCCATATATGCAAAATCGAATGCGTGATGCTAGTATTGAATCCTATTTTCGTGCCTTCGAGCTAGACAAACCATTGAGCGGTCATGTTGTGGGTGTTGTGCTCAAATACAACAATCCTAACTACAAGCCGGGAGACATAGTGACAGGCTTTGGTGCCCATGAGGAATATCCGCGCTTAAGCGCTGCCCAAGCTGAAGCTAGCTATAGAGTGCGAGATGATATCAAGAAAAACAAACTTCCTTTGAGTCATTACGTTGGTGTTCTTGGTATGCCTGGTCTGACAGCCTATGTTGGGTAAGAAACACATTGTCCAAAACAACTGTTACCCTAACAAGTTCTACTTATTTTATACAACATCCAGTCTTTTGCGGATTGGGCAACCCAAGGCTGGTGAAACGCTTTATATCTCTGCTGCCTCTGGTGCGGTTGGTCAACTTGTTGGACAGATCGGCAAGGTTTTGGGTCTCTACGTCGTGGGCTCTGCAGGTTCGGACGACAAGGTAGCTTATCTCAAAGAGATTGGTTTCGATGCAGCTTTTAACTACAAATTCGGATCTTTGGACGCTCTTCTTGCCCAACATTGCCCCAAGGGTATCGATATTTAGTTTGAAAACGTCGGTGGTGCCATGTTGGAAGCTGTTATTGAACACGCCAACAACTTTGCCAGGTAAAGCTATTATCCTCAAGTCGTGTGGCATGTAAGCTCATTAGGTGTTAATATATAGGATTGTTGTGTCTGGTACGATTTCTCAATATAACAAGCCGAAGCCGGATGGTATTCACAACTTGCTGCAAGTGAAGCAAAGCGATTAAGAATTCAAGGATTTATTGTAACCGACCATAATGACCTGGAGCCTGAATTTACTGAACGTGTAACTAATTGCCTGTTGGAAGGCAAAGTGAAGTATTGCGAGACAATCGCCGAAGGCATTGAAAAAGTCCCTTCTGCGCTTATTGATGTCTTGGATGGAAGAAACTTCGGGAAAACAAGTAGTTAACGTTGCTGATTTGTAGTATAATTTATGCGCTTGCATCATCTGCCTTAACACTCAAAAATTAATCTATTACTCGTCCATTTGGTTTTCTTTTTGTTTTCTATCTGTTTGTTATTTGTATCAGCGCCAGTATACATGAGTGAAATAATAAAACTATAATAAACAAGAGGTAAGATCGTTATCGTATTCTTAGATTATCGGCTGTCATGGGAGTAACTCATTTGAATTGGCCAATGGCATTCCAATGAAAATAGAAAAATAGCCTTTTTTGTCTATTCTAAAGGAAATAAAGAGAAACGACTAATTACAGAGTATTGGAATAAGAGAATCTAAACTACGTACAAATGCATTGATGAGAATAGGGACAACGTTAACATGAATCAAGTCTCCTTGTCATTGGTTGTAGAGGTATCTTTCGTGAATAATAAATCCAACTCTTTATCCACTCGTTTTCGGTAATATTCCTCTTGTAACAACGTGGCCAGCACTTCGTCCCGAATCGATTTATACACTCCTTCTCTACGTATTCATTGAGTGCATGCGGACCAAAATGGTTAACTGGGTTGTCTCTTTCTTTTTTTACCTTTCCAACTCGGTTGTTACTAATTCATGAAATGCCGGTCCATCCTTTTCTATTAACGTAGGATCTTTCTCTAACATGTCTTCCATGAACGCATTCACTTTCTCCAAAACTTTCTGGCCAGCGGGCTAAAGACGGGGAGACCATAGTGAGCAAAATGGGGCAAAAGAAGGAAAAAACAACAAAAAAAGCAATGAAACTAGAAACTTGCAGCTGTTTGGAACTCGGTCAGCAAATGCTTTCGTAGCTCATCAAAGGTACCCTTGCGTTTCAATTGCAGCACCAGTTCTTCTGGTGTCATGGCGTCTCTGCAATAAAAATGGTCTCCCAATTTTGATGCGCGTACCAAAAACAAAATTGCCGTGCATGTGACGATTTCACAGATGGCTGCTAGGAAATTTTGCGCCACTCAAAAAGTACATTTGTGCCTGCGAATAGGATAGCTTCGCGCCATCACAGTATAAGAATGCTAAAGGTTCAAAGAAACAAGTCGAGCTTTTATTGTACATAGTCCAGATCCTGTCATGATCTAAGAGTAAAATAAATACTACGGTCGTATGGTCTTACTACTTTGCGATAAACTTCTTTCAAGAACCAACCAAATGGAGCAAAACAAGAAGAACCGATGGGTCTATCACAGTCACTGCATTCTCACAATAATCAAGCATACAAAGGAAGATACATCAAGAAAATCGGTGTTCAACTCTTTTCGATCACATTGATGAAGAATCTGCGAATTTCCTATATTTTAGGATGGATGCTAACACTCTAAAGACGCTTTTCGAGATCAAGCCAGAGACATGCAATGGGATATCCATTTAAGTGTGAGGCGGCCAATAAATCAAACTTTATGCAAGCAAATATGTTTGTACCACCTGGCAAAGCCCACATATACCACCAGAGTAAATAACTTTCAACATAAGAGATTTTTTTTGCTGTCTTTATTCTTAGCCGATTGCGATGCACAGCGGCATGGAAACAAAATTCGTATTAAACATGAACATGATAAGAGCGACTGCAACCCTAACTATAACGGGCATTGGACTGATATTCAGACATTATTAAAACAAAGAAAGCGTTGTTGTTCGTTCTGTGATGCTGTTCTGTGCACTCCTTATCCTAGTAGCTGTCTATTACCATTAAATTGTTCTTCTTTCGTTGCTTATGAATATCCTTACAGCTCTAATGTTCATTTATCCTAGCATCCTCAAATTTTAGACCTCTGCTTATATCACATATCATAACCGCCAATCCTTGCGCAGAAAAAAGCCTTGTCTACCGCAATAGATGATTATATTCCACAATTGTTGGAGTTGTCTCTATTTTTTCTACCACTCCTACAAATTTGTTTATTATCATTTAATCGCACTTATTAAAGTGCAGATTTCCGATCAATACCTTCCGCTCAAGCATCCCAAGCTTCCGGTATCAGAATCCGCACGCTTGCATGAAATAACTTATTTCATATCACAGGTGCAGCTGTGATTTCGCATTTTTACGTCATGAATGAAAGGCTCGATATTGATCGCTATCAGCTCTCTGGTGTCTAAGACCATCTGTTTGTTTATCTCTTTTCAATATCTTGCTATGGTTATTGCAATGGTACATGTTCCCATATAGAACCCTCTCCAGTGATGAACAATATCATGGCTTTGCGTTCCCAATACAATTGAATGCCATGGTTAACGTACGATAACATGTCAGATGTTTTAGTGATGGTTTTGAATTTACCTTCTTCAGAAAGATCTGGCCATTGATGGCTGTCAACAGTAAATGTGATTGAATACAGGATTTTTGGAAATTTATACTAAGTTGTCAGAAGAAAAAAGTCACCTTTTCTTATCCTGCATCACTTTTGGCTTTGCTGCTCTTTGTTTATTATCTCTTTTGATTTGATATTTTCTTCTGACTATGTATAGTTTATGGTTACTGTACGCGTTACTGATTCAATCGGCTGGCCTATCCCATCCCCAATGTTTTTCTTTTCGTGAACAAAAGCAATGTTAAAGCGCGAGAGAGAACAAAAAGCACCGACTACCTACAGTCTTACTCCGTTGGTTAGCTTACCTACTAGTCTTACTTGTTTGCTCTGATGGTGGAGCACATGGTCCGGGAGTAAAAGAAGCAAATCATGCCGGGTATTTGTTTCTCACGGTATAGCACACGAAACGCACTGCTCATTAAATACATTGAATTAAGAAAGAAACTAGGCGAAAATGGAAGACGTTGGAAGAGGAAATAGAGATCAAGCGAAACAAAAATCGCGGCAACAAAGGAAAAGCATAAAAAGGCAATCCTTTTTGTCTTTGGACCATGTGTTTACTGCGGCAATTCGCTTCATGCAAGGTCCAGGTCGCCTGCATGTCCGAACCACAAAATGGACCATAACTTTTGGTGCAGCGCTTGCCAGCTGGCACTGGACAAGGCAGCCTTTAATACAAATTCCAACTTTGCACAAGAAATCAGGAGCTGTTGCGCCATATTCAAAGGTGGCTACTCTGAAATTGTATATCCCCTTTGGCAGTTTTCGAGACTACAGTGACGCCTAGTCTGCAGCTTGCGCTTACTTATTAGAAGCTCACACAAATCATAACATGGAAAATTTTTCTCTACTTTTGTATCGGGAAGTCAATGCGTCCAAGAACAAAATCAAAATCAGCAAAATATTATAACTAACAACCTGAGTTCCCATTAGGAATTCGGATTGTTACATTTATGGTACGCAATTAAACTGGTTCTGGATCGATTCATTAACTCAAAGAAGTAGTTTCTGCCGCTCTCGATTTTTGCAAAAATGATTTCAAAGAACAGTAGATGACTGCTTTTGAATCAGCGGCCAAGTGTGATCCTCCACGTCTAGCAAGAAACACAGACATCAATAAGTCCACTCCTATTGTGCATTGTCATAATATGCGGCTCACAATCACGGATAGGATTTTTAGCAAACAAATATATAATCCAAACAAAACCACATGTTGGTATAATTCTGCTGGATTCAAGCTTAACTCTGAGCTAATCAATAAGGCAAAAGTCTTGGTGGATGCATTCAGAAAGATGTCTTTGCGTACTGGTTAGGTTATCCTTGAACGTTTGCTTGAGCTATACTGGATATTCGCAACTTTTCTAAAGACAACTTATTTATACGTTCGAACGTTGAATCGAATCATAAAAACTCGTATATTATTTCCTTCCACAAGTAGATTTAGTGTACCTGATCGATGGTTTTAAAGAAGAAAAAGAAAAACTGGATCATATAATCAACGTAGCAACAAAGTACGATCTCATTGACTTTTAAACATCAGTAATAGGGAAGATAGATATAATAACATGACGAAGAGCGAGTAGCATAAAAGGAAACAGATGCAGCTATGGATGTATCCCTGTTTAATTGAATATTGCTTATTGAATGGTTTTTTAACGCTATCTAGATAAATTTTGCGTCCATATAAGATAAGGTTTGCGCTAGAAAGGATAATTACACGCCATTAGCTAACAAGTTAGGCAGTAATGATATTTTGCTTGCATGCACTTGGTTCTGCAATGGACAAAAAATCCATTAGAGTAGCATAAATAAAATGTATTTATGCTTAGTGAAGTAAATGATATGGCCTGATACCTTGTTACTAACCCCCAAAGATTAATCGTATCCAGACTAAATTTCTTTTCCAGTTACCGAGTGGACTGCAGGGAGGTTACTCACAGAACAAAGGTGGTTCGGGACAGAGGTCATGCAGGCTAAAGGTACACAAAAAAGAAATAAAATTATTCAGCAGGTATAATTGATTGGACTGCGCACCGGGGACATTTGGATAACAGAGCCAAAGAGTGAAAAAGTCCTTGTCCCTTCGTTTGTAAATAGTTCGGTTCACTAAAACCAACTAATCACAGTCATTGATAAGAAATCAATGGATGTTGTATCAATGACAACACTGAACAAATAAGAGAACAATGTTTTGTATGAATGAATGTTTATAATGCAGGAGGTAAAAATGAAAAAGAAAGACAACATCACCTTTTATGTGAATGGATGATTTATGAAGTAAAAACAACATTTTCAAATCAAAAGTTCAAGACGTCCTTAAGCACAACGCACATATGCCATTACCCAATTGACACAAACTACGTATCAGCAGTGCAAACATGTCCTATGAATTAGCGCGAAATATATGAAACAGGTGGAGATAAGGATTCAAAATCCTGTAAACACGGCATACCGACATGATCTTTGTCGATCCATTAAGCTTAAGAGTATGCTTTGTATGCACTTTACGTTATTTTTGTGTAGCTCCTCCGCCTCCAGTATAGATCGGAAGCAGAATGAAAGCGTTCTTGTGCAATTTTCTGGTAAATGCCGCGTGTTTCCTCGTATGCATCTCTCCCTTTTTATGGCACGCATGTCGCCACTCGGACATTTTATGCCTCTTTTGGCGTCGTTGTGAAACCATACCAAAAACAGAAGAATCTGCCCTGTCACGCACAGTGTGTCAGGACACTATATGCTTGTCATTGATTGATACCAGACAATAAAGAGGGGAAAGGAGAGATATTGGCTGTATTGAAATATTTAAGCTTTAATTCTTTCCGGCGGATGGCCCGTTCGCCAAGACAAAACAAAGCGTGGAGACGACCGGATTCGGAGAAACTTATGGCCGAGGTATTGCGGCTGGTTTTACCACAAGGGTTCTCCTTCCCATTCCTTCTTTTTTTTCTCTCTAAGATCATCGATCTTGCGCATTCCGACCTACAACCATGTCAGCGCCTTTCAATTGGCACCTGACGCAGTCAACACAATCAGGGCAACCACAACCTCGACATTCACAGCCACAACCCTCGCAATATACACTACGACCACTTCAGCCACTCCCTTTCCCACCCCCACCGTTTGGACAACAAGGATACTATCCAGCTACCATCGTAAATAGCAGGATAGAGACGAAACGTATGCGTATAGGTAGAGCTTGGTAAGCAGTCATGATATAGGATCCACTGGTGAACCGTCATTCTATATATATTCTGTTCATAAAGCGACGTTTGCAGACGAAAAAAGATAAAATGTGATACTGATGGATCCGGAAACGCATGTAAATCTTGTTTAGTAAACAAAGTGGAGTGTACATATAACGACAGGTAGAAAACGTGAGAAAATACAATGCACCATAATAATGTGATTTTTGCTTCATTTAGTGCTAAAAAGCGAGGACCACCTAAAGGGTAAATTAACGGAAGACCATTCCCCGAAAATTTCAGTAGTTACTCATTGTTCATTGCTATTCAGTTATATAGAAGTCTTAGAGAATCGGTTAAAACGTATGGAGCGAATTCTGGGAGGTTTATCAGAGGGCCAAGATGAAGAAACCCCGCGAAAGAAAAAGAAGAAACGAAGGCACACGGTCATTTCGAGCGAAAACGAATTACCAGAAAAACAAGACGAACCACAATCATCGCTATCATCAAAACCAGAAACAAAGCAACATTCGGATACGGGACAATTATCTTTTCAAAATGGAGAAGCAACGCGGTATTTCGGGGACAACAGCGCATTACCATTTTTGGCTCAGAAGATTAACTTCGATGACAAGAACGTAACATCTCAACTCGGCTTTCGGTTTCGTCGACTCGGAAAAGACTTGGTTTGGTATCAGACCGATGATGAAGATCAGCGTAGGAAAGGTGGAAGTCTGTGGATATTGGAACATCTGGGAAAGCTGAAGCCAGGAGAGACCATCAAAGGAATGAATGATTGGATATTTAGGGTTTCTGGAATTGACAGAGCAACAAGCGACCGTCTGATGAAAGTGTAACTATCGTGTAATCTTCTTTTAAAAGATTTAACCAACAGCTGCTGTCCCATAATGCTACGTACAGCTATTTTGCATATATTCACCCAGGACTTCCTGTGATCAACAAAACGGTGTTTCTGAAACAATACAGGGAGGAAATAGACGGTTATCCATCCCCGCCCTTACTAAATGCTATGTATGGTGCTGCGGTGCGATATATCGAAACCTGTCAAAGTTTTGGCGACGAGATTCTGGATTACAAATGGAAGATCCCACCTGGTTGGTCAGAAAGCTTCTTCGATAACGTCATGATCTTCTTCCAACATCAACGAAGCCCCAGCATATCCTCCGTTCAGGCTTTAGTCATATCCCAAAATCACCGGGCAAGCATAGATGAGAAAGTGGCTAGTGGATGGTTAATTAATGCGACGGTAAGTGATCTGGTCTTCTAATTTTCACATAAATTTATCCATTTCAAATTTTTAATGGATGTGTTTCAGGCAGTTAGAATGGTAAGCCTTCCATTTTCTTGTACGCAGCTTGACCCGTTTTGGTAATGTCTAGGCTCAAGATCTAGGGCTCCATCGATCAAGCGAATCATGGGATGTTTCGGATTGCGAAAAAGAGACCCGCCGTCGCGTTTGGTGGTCTGTTTATGTTATGGATAGATGGTTTTCAGCAGCTATGGGTAGACCACAAACGATCTTTGACGAGGTAGACGAAAAGAAAGTGCACGTAATTAGCCATCTAAATAATTATGAACCTAGGATTGCGATGAAGCTTATCCAAAGGAAAGTGCTACATGGGAAGAAGTAATGGATCTGCCACCTGACCGTACTCCGGATGATGAAGACGGTCCTCGGTTTCCATCGCTCGAACCCCATGTGGCGTGCAAAGTCAAAGGCGAAGATATCCCAATTTATCAACCGTTTGTACAAGTAGTAAAGTTGTCAGAAATTCTCGGCCGCATCCTGCAAGGTCTCTATACACCTAAGGCAAAGAAACACAGCGCAGCCCATGGCAGCGATGCCTTAGTGAAATATCTTGACAACGCACTTTCCGAATGGCGATCAGCGCTACCTCCAGCCCTTCAGATTTCCAGTATCACCGCGCGACGTCTGGACAGTCGAGGGCAGACTCCTCTGCTCTCCATGTCAGGTTTGTTTGTCAAATGCAGAAAGCGGTTCTCACGAGCATTTATAGGATTGATCTATCTTTCATACTGCACGCTACTGATACTCTTACATCGACCATTTATCGAAAAAAAAGATGACTCGAAGACAAGCTCTTCGCTGTCCTCATTGAGTATTTGCACTAGTGCCGCAACACGATGCGTTGACATCGCAGAAAAAATGCATTACCGAGACTTTCTCTTAGTTTCTTGGGGATTTGCCATGTATCCCGTGTTTACTGCATTCTTGATTCATCTATATAATGCGGGTAATGCAGATAACTTCGTCTCAGACGTGAGCCGTGCAAGCCTTGTCAAGTGCATTACTGTGATAAAGAAGCTTTCAAAGTTTTCTTTAGCAGCCACGCAACTCTTCAAAGTGTTGGAAAAACTACTTGAAGTTCGCAAAATTTCCATCGATACCGGCAATTTGTCTGACAACCAAGGTCAGAACAACAGCGCACAGGTAGAAGACATGCAAGGCCATCAATATCAGCATCATCAACAACAACAGCAATCAACTAATTCTGAGCGAAAAGCGGCCGACCGTAATCATGAATTATCGCCATCGAATCCATCACGATCTGATTCGGAGACGCGAGTAGGTTCAGAAGACACGCCAACTTTGTCTGTGATAAGTGGTGACTGGATCCATGGCCTTTTTCCTTCCATGCAAGCAGAGAGTAGCTCACAGGGTAAGTTAGAAAGGGAATTTGACATAACATTTTGCAAGTTAACTTTTTCCCTTTAGCTATGACGTCTGAGGACCTCGCCCATTCTCAAGAAATGATGCTACCGATAGATCAGTTACGGTCCGATTTACCGTCAGCGCAGTCTTCGCAGGAGTATCCATCTTTTTCACGCGCTCCTGTAAACTATGACTCTACAGCAAATTTCTGGTTCGGTAATCTACCTGGCGATTTCCTCGCTCCTATGCCATCGACTGTACCGCCACCTTCCTACGACAGCACCTTAAACATAGCCTCCTGTGAACCGATATCCATGACGCCAACTTCCTCTGATGTAGGAAGGATGATGTTCCGTAACCATCCAGAAAACCCATTTTGGTCTGTTCCCAGCAGCATTCAACTGAATGATTGGACGGCCTATCTCTCACCGCCATCTCAAGTTAACATGGGCCAACAACAAACGCCAGTGCCTTCTTCAAACTGGAATATTATGCATTGACATGCCCTCCCCCCTTTTTTTTTGTTTCGTTTTCTATTTTGTTCTCTGTGAATATTTGGACGGCTATTTCATGATAGAAACAGGATCCGTCATAGATGTATACCTCTTATCTTCCGTCTTTATTCTATATTAAAGGAAACGAAAGCAAAGACTTTCCGCCTAACTTCCATGAAGACATGGACAAGTGGCTCATTAGCACGGAAACAGAAAACGAACTTATGCTTAAACTAAATGCACGAGATGGAAAGATATATGCTTTTCGTCGGCAAAATGTATATTACATTGTAGATATGTTTGATGGGACAATACCCATCCATGTAAAAGAGATCGGCTACATACGTATGAGGAGACGAACTTTCTTTATGAACATCTTGTGCAGGAGTATTCTTCCTTGTTAGATCCAGCTCAGGTGTCGCTAAGAAACAAAAGCTGGAGGGAAAAAGCGGGGAGAGATGGCAAACAGCGGGAAACCACGGTCTACCACCTTGCTCAAGCATTGCTTAGAAGCTATCAAATAGCAGTTAGATAGTGAAAGTTGCTAGCGTTACAGTCATCCTGTTGATCGTTTTCCAGAAATGATGGTCCTAGCAACTAGCCTCAGTTTTCTTTTTGGAAAAGCCGCTGCTTTTGTTGGGTACTTTGGGGTACTCAGTATACAACAAGGTATAGCGCTAATGAACAACAAAAATATTGTTTTACGGAAATCCAATTTTCGCTGACCGTAATGCATGGATCATTCAAATTGAGGTTCGCTCCAGATGAGCAGTTTGTTATTCTTTATAAAATAAGAGTCTGTCACAATACTATCTTATATTTGTCTATCTACAGAGGCGTGCCTCCCTTTTTAGAGGAAAAAAGGAGGAGAGAAGGGGAGGAAAGAGAACAAAAAAGAAGACAAAAAAAACAGAACTTTAAGAACGGCAAAGCATAGCAATCAATGCTCCTCCAATGCTACCACCGTCCCTTGCAATTTCTAATCTGATTCTGTCCGATATTTCAAGGCCAAACCATTCGCGCAAAGCACGATGGACACGTTCTTCCATGAAGGGGTATAACTCATACGTCGAGCCATTAATACCAACGACGATATCGTTCTTAGATTTTCTATGTAGATCTTGTTGTTCAATCATGGATGCAATAGCAACGGCCGCGAGAGATGCACTTCGAGTGGCAACTATACGGCAGATTCGAGTGATGATCGCAACGTCCTGCAAAGTTGGGGCGTTGGCAAAGTGATAGTTACTAAGGATTTCCAGACTTGTCTCGTGATTCACCGTTGCGTCTCTATAACATGGAGGGGAGAGAGAAAAAGAGTTAATTCCAGATCTAGAAAGCGTTGATCGCAAAAAATCCTCATCTCTTTGTGTCCATACCTTTCAAGCATACCCATATATTTGGTTGGGAAGGACCACGGTTCTTCCATACCTTCAGGTACGACACCCTCGAAAAGAACGCCAGCCTTTACAAAATCTAATGCAATCAATCGCGTCAGTTCGCCGAGATAAGCACCGGACATCATTTTCTCGTATAGCTGGAATTTTGGTTGACTATGGCTGTTGTCCAAAATCAGATCATATTTCGTCAGGGGAAGATATGAATCATTGCCAAAAATGTCAATTTCCGTATTGATCAACATCTTGGTTCCTTCCGGATAAGAACGTCGGAGAGACGGATCCAACTTTTCAATAGCCGCCACATCTTCAGGATAAGCACCGTTGATACCGGTGGCGAAGATCAAACCAATACGGGCACGAGGATTGGTGTAAGCATGAGCTACCAATGTACCAACTGTATCATTCATAATAGCATTGACTCTCACATTCAAACCCTAGAATCGCAGATATTCCCCTTTATGTTGGTAACTTGTCGGATTTGATTATGTTTTTGTTTTTTTTTCTTTTACCTTTCGCGCGAATGCTTCGTGAAACATATCTGCCAGATCGTGACCTTCCGTATCTTCCAATGTGAAGCCTTTTCCCATTCTTAAAATAGTGCCCCTGGCAACGCTGGTTTGACTGAAATTGTAGAAAAATAAGCAAATAATCCAACAAAACAAACACAAAAAGAAAAAAAAAGGGTGATTCTAGCGTATTTACACCTTTTCTTTTTTCTTATTAATTGACAGATATAGACTTACTCAACAGGGAAACTCCAGCAAACACCAAGGGACAAAGTTTCTTTACCGGTGACCTGATCGGCGGTAAAGAGGTGTTTTGCTTTTTGGGTGACTAGTTCTTCAACAGCGTCTGCGATCCAATCAAAGAAGACAGAACCTTTACCCGTCTTTAATTCGATGGAGGGACAGCGCTTTAACTCGAGGACTTCGACTTGACCGTTTCCCTTGAGTTCAACAGCGGAGATGCGCAGATTAGTTCCACCGAGATCTAATGAGAGGAATGTTCCCCTTTCATTGCCATTAGGTAATTTAGTTACGAAAGAGGGGATCATGGTGGCCAGACCCTTTGAGGGAGTTCTCAGGCCGACTTTATATTCGTTCATGAAGCCATTAAAGATAGGCTTTAGTTTTTCAGTAGGGAGTAGGAAATCATTTTCGAGCTGTTTGAAGAGAGTATCTGTTTCCATCGTGTATGTGTGAGTGTGCGCAAAAGAGAGGGAGAGAGAAAGAGACGAAAAAAGCAGGGCTTGCCCGAGAGATAAAAATATATCAATTAACCAATGAATTACCGTCGGGAATTTTCTTTTCTTTTTTAGTTGGGTAATAATCACACAACCCTGGATGAACCCTGTTTGAACGGTTGGCTATTTTTCCCCCTCTTTCCCGTCTTTGGGTTCCTTTAAAAGCCGAGTTGAGACCCTGAACAAACTTCTTGCGCTCCGAAATCACTTCATTGGTCTGATCATTTATCTGATGATGTAGTCATGTTCTACAGAACTGAGACCTCCCTATGGTGAACTCGGACATGTGTACCCCGACTAGCTTACATAACTAGGTTACACAAACCCGTTTTTGCATCCTATTCTATCACCTATGGCAGTCCGCTATGGCGGAACTTAAATTCTTGGTATGACCCTGTTTGGCGTCGTCGCTATGGAACAAGAGGAAACTCACAAAGACAATAACTTTTGGTTTGCTATAATACCAACAGCTTCATTGCCTTATTTAAGCTAGAAATAATCCAGTAAATAATATACATGTACCATGTTCAGAAGAAAAGACGTTCTTTTCTGCTTTGACTGGATGCTAAACTTTGTTATTATGCACAATCCATTTAACCGAGACCGGTATTCTCCTTCCATTCAACAAGGAAGAACGTAAGATTGTCATAGTAATAACATAGTTGTAAGCGTGTACTCTGTCTTTATTGGGTCTGCAATTTATCCTCGTAAACAGGTTGACTGAAAAGTCATATACAACGGCCATTTTCTACGTCTTGGTGAATCCCATAACCAACACCAAAAAAAAAAGTAGCTTTTGAGTTTGAAGAATAGATTTCATCTTGCTACTGATGAGCAGGAATGGCACTCATTCATTTAGATAAGCGTTTGATAATTACCATCGAGAAGCGATGCTTTGCAACGCTCTACAAGACAGTCGAGCCGAATCATTGAAGCCAATATCTTCCCACCGCGCCCAATCCCGGTCAAGGTGCAGCCCTGGTCCCCTTCTCATCAGTAGCTGAGAAAATACCTTTTCCCAGTCGAGTGAAAATAAAAACAGTAGCAGTATCATCCGATAGACTCAATCATGTTTCAAATGATAAGTCTATCCAAACACAACTGAATTTCAAATCCTGTCATTGCCGTCGCGCAGATTATCAGCACTGTTGTGTTTCTGTTGTAGCGCAGGCTTGCCCTTGCCTTGTGGAGGCACAGTTTGTTTACACCAGGGTAAATTTTTCATCACCTTGAACGGGCTGGATGTTTGCTTCTCGGATTAAGAAAAAAAGAACAATCAGTTGAGATACACGTGACATAACGAAGTGCTGAAGTTTGACCTCAAAAGTTTAACTGGTCGGGAATAGAAAGCAGGGAATCTTACTCATCTTATGCTTGTGGATACGTTTAGCAACATATGTCTTTGCATACTCATTTTCCCTGTGTCCCGATTCAGTTAAGGCAAAGGAAGCTTGTTCCTTAAAAGGTAATGTTGTCAGGTGTTTCATTTTTGGCTGTTCGTACGATGTAAGCTTCCAAGGTGTCATGATCGTTACACGATCTTTCTCCCCAGGAAGTCAATCAGCTGGATACTATATCCCATTTCTTTTCTACTCAACACAGTGTTTCTTTGTCTAACGGCAAATCAGGACAATCATTTTCTATTTGAATGCTCTTGGTTTTTGTGTACGTACTTTATTCATATCAATGTTACACCCGCTCTCTCTTCTTCTAGCCATCTCTCTCACGCTAAAGGAACAAAGATGTGAATTTATTGAGTTGTCATCGTTCAATGATGAATAAGAGAAAAAGTCATATTATCTTTCATCATGCTTTTCTTACTCCTTCACACTGAGGGTATCGAGAACCTTTTCCAACAAAGGATTTCCACCAAGTCGGGCAATCTCCTCTCTTGCTTCTTGCTCTTTCTTTGCAAGAAATTCACGCACATATTCGAAAGTGCCTGTACGTTTGATAATTTCAAGAGCATACTGTTTCACCTCCACCGTCGTTGGTTTCTGCGCAATAATATTGAGTAATTGCCGGTTACTCATATCCGATCGAATAGCGTGAATAATAGGAAATGAAAATTTGCCCTCGGTAAGATCCTCGCAGAACCCTTTGTTCTGTGTATACTAGATAAATTCAATATGTATATTAATAACAGTAATCAAAGTTCGCTACTCAGTTGCTCTTCGCTTCTTATGCATCATCTCAAATATTTACCGTGCTCGATTGCAGATTCATATAATCATCCCGTACTTGAAAATGAATCCCTATCATGTTAACAAGAGGTGTATAATCCCTTTTGTGTGTTGGCTCGTTTAGATAAAGAAAACAGAAACGCACTGAATCACTTCAGTCAAACCTACACTTCGCCATTTCCCGCTGCCTGCATTAACCGGACAGCCAATCTCAGAAGACCACTCGTTTCTTTTAAAGAAAATGTTAGTAGATATTTTGCTGTTTTCCATCCTTCCCTTATACTTACTATTATTAACCATATCAATATACTCTTGTTCTGTTGGACAAATCAAAGAATCTCGCCAGAACAATTCGATGCCCTGTCCTTGATGAAGATGTATCATTTCTTCCATATAAACAGTAACCATTTCAGGCTGTTTTAATTGCAGGATTTCTTGCAATGCCAGGATATACACGTAGTTCGCACAATTGATTGTCTGTGGAATGCCGTAAATGTGATGGGCTACTGGAACACCTCGCCGCAGATCGGAATCATCTTGTACATCGTCTATCCTATACATCCAGTCAAAGACGGAAAAAGGAGTTATATGAGGGACTTCTACAATGACATCACACGTCCCAAACTGCACGGGCTTATCTCTTACATTAGACTCGCTGTATGAAGCATTTCAACCACCCGTGTGATGGCCTCTAATGCTGCAGGCGGAACATTTAACCAAATATTAAATGCCGAGATGAGTTTCGGGCGTATATCTTTCCCAGGATGAGCTCGCAAATATAGGTAAGGTTCCAGAAGTATCTAAGTACAGAATGGACATGAACACTCTCGCTCCACTTGTTAATCTTTATTTTTCTTTTTCCTCGTACATCTTCAGAGGATCGTGCTGCTGCCATTTTGGGCCGAGTTCAATGTGTGGGATGCGTGTCTTGTTAAAATGATCATACTCCGATACACTTGTCGCACAGCGACTCGCGCTGACCAATCGGCGATAGTCCGAAACGGAATCCTTTGGTATAAACCTGTATTTGCGAAGAATCGATATGCATTTCCTCGGAAAAGCTCTGCCATAGCTAGAGAGGCCATCATTACACATATATTGGAAGCTATTGTCTAGCTAATATATGCAACTAGTTGACCAACTTGTAAAATTATCCTAGCCGTAGTTTTACTTGAAAGAAAGGTATGTGGGGAAATAACACTGCGAGCCTTCCGATAACAACCTTTGATTCCCGAAATGCTAGTGGTCATTAAACTTAGAACGTATTAGAGAGATTATGACGAGAGCACTTGAAGAGCCGCTAGACTTTCAATTATCGGCAAAGCGGTTTGCGAATCGAATTTTGAAAAATATCAGTGTTAAATGACCTAATTCTCGTGCTTCCCTTCCCATAAAAAAAGTTGTGTCAGTGAACACATCAAGAAGCGAAATTTAAGCATTTTATTCATATTTTACAGTGCGTTTTGATGAGAGCGAAAGAAGGGCGCGTATAGATGGAAGAAGGGATTGTATCCAATATGAGTATAAAAGGAAGAGATATATAGGGCAGTTCGGCGCAAGTCATAGAGGAGATAAGGCTGTGGTTACCATGCTGTGTATCCACCATCAACAATTATTTCGGATCCAGTAACGAAAGAAGCTGCATCTGAAGCGAGGAAAGTGACGACGCCTTTTAGTTCATGAGGTTGACCCATACGACCCATTGGGGTTTCAGACTCCCATATCTGACGCATCTTGACACCTTGTTCGCCTTGTTCCGCCAGAACTTTCTGATTCATAGCGGTATCAAAGTAACCTGGGGAAATAGCTGTCACTCGGATGTTGTAAGGCGCCCATTCACAACTTAAGGATTTAGTCAATTGTAACACCGCTGCCTTGGTAGCATTATAGGGCGCATGTGTTTGCGGTCTGTTCGTAATATGGGCCGACATAGATGCCACAGTAATAATAGAACCACGAGTGCCGAGACGTATCATATGCCTGTCGAACAATAAGAACACGGAATTAAATCATGCCTTTACGCTTATGGTTTGCTTTGCATTGCGGAACTTACTTAGCGGCTTGCTGAGCGCAGAAGAATGTACCATTCACGTTGACATCAAAGATTTTACGGAAATCCTTGGCAGTATATTCAATCGCCGGGCAGACTTGATTGATACCAGCAGCGGTAACCAGGATATCGATGCCACCATGATGCTGCACAATTTGGTCAAACAATATGGCGACTTCTTCGTCGTTAGTAACGTCGCATCCCCAGCTGCTTGCTTTGACGTTGAGTTCCTTTTCTATGTTGGCCACTGCTTCAGCTCCCATTTCCGACAGGAGATCGATGCAGGCAACGGATGCACCACTTTCGGCCAGCGCTCGCATCATCTCATACCCCAACCCTCTTGCTCCGCCTGTCACTGAAAAAGGGTTTCAGACGAGCCTATATAAAAGACGGCCGACACATACCGACGGCAACTTTGCCTTCGAGAGACAGTTGAGATACAACATTGGGAGAAGGTCCGTTCATCATGCTTTTAAAGAGATATAAGAGAGAAAAAGAAACTCTGACTGTTAGGCAAAGGACAACAGAGATGTAGAAATCGGACATCCTTTATATACAAGCTGAAATTCGGAAAAACCCGTGATTGGTTCAATAGGGGAACGCTTTTTCAGCTCCAAGGGTATAAAACCGGATATTTACCAAAGAAGGTAGCTTGTCGGAAAAAAATTTAATTGGCCTCAGCATTCAGTGCTGCATATCTTTGACAGGGTAAACCACGAAGTATTGATATGTTCCCTATTCATTAGCTTTCTTCTTCTTTTTCATTTCTTTTTGCTGCAAACATTTTGACGCATCTAAATTCTGTAATGCCGTTGCATTACTACATCTAGCTGCGTACTGTCGTATTAGAAGTCATCTGCAAAAACCAAGCAAAAGCAAAACCAGCTGGAAGAACACATAGATATTTGCTGAAATAAACTAGTGTGGGGTTAAAGATTGGTTATGCAACAGGGCTTTTCCTTTTGCGCGCTATTGGAAAGTTTTTGCGCTTAGCATTCCATTTAAAGCAAAATTTCTGCTCGATCCCAACTCGTGTGACATGCCTTCTTGAAACAGTAGGGTAAATTTCTATGTTCAAACCCGAGCAGGTCGTAACCCAACTGTCCGCATGCAGAATCTTCCCTTTCTTGCTGATTCACAACTGGACAGTTCACTACAACTCATTGCTTTCTATTCCATTGTAAGAGTATGAAGTTTGATATTTATGACTTTGTGGGTACCATTTAATATTGTTCTACGGCGATTCGGCACAGTTTGCGCATTCCCACGGCCCTAGTAACCACCTTGGACATTGATATTAAACAAATCAACTGTGTATACTCAGATATCCCAAGTCCCACGAGTAGCAAATATGAGCTATAGCATATAGCTGATATTTAATGAGCCACGTAGGAAAGTAAGGGTTCTGCCTTAATAAAGTGAGCTTTTATTTTGCAATGGCGCTCAACTTTCGTTCATTAAACAATGCGTGTTTGCTGCACAAATTATTGCCAACATATTTGTGGGCACGTGTATCCCCACAAATCATATAACCTGGGTCCGTTTACTGGATTGTGCCGGCAATTTCCAAAAACAAAGTACATTCCTACCCTTTCTTTGTTCGTTGCTAATGAGACTCATATAGATTGTTGGCGAAACAAACTGGAACCGGAAATATGCGTTTCCATGGAAGAGAAATCAACTTAACGTTCACGTTTTTCCAAGGATCTTGTTTATTTTCTATGCGTATTTCCTGTTTAAGCTTTGAAAAGAAGTAGTCTCTGACTGACATTTTGCTAACCTATCCAGCCATCACACTTGCCTCTTTGTATGGAAGCGGCCCATTCTCATAATTCTCTGCGGAACCTGATCTCCTGTAAAACCGGCTTTTACCTAGTTTGTTCCAACCTTTGTTCTGTATAGAAGGAAAAAAAACCATTCGATGAGAAAATGAACAAAACTACAAGCGACAAGGCATTTCCTCATGATCTTAAGAGTCAGGTTTTGTGTTACACTACGCGCATGCTATCTTAAATTAGCATTTAGCTTCTGAATTTCTCCACGCATCGGAAAGCTAAAAAACCAAAAAGGTAGAACTATGGATATGGATACAAGTGGAAAAAATCGCTACTTGTCCTCAACGAAAAAAGCTTCAAACATTCCCAAGACATCAACTACCATATTATTGTTGAGGCGCAAATTCTTAAGAATGACTGAAAGCTATCTGATGGACAAATAACAACTAAGGAAATCTACCTGAGTAAAAATGAAAAAGCGAATAATGGCTGCAATTCCTATTTCATTGGTGCTTATTTACTACGACAAACTGTCCGAGACATTAAGGAACATAACCTTTTCGGTCTTCTTATTCATGATTGACATGCAAACCTACAATGCACTGATTGTCACAACAATGCAGGCGTAGTAGAATTCTTTTTCCTCCCTGTACAGTTCAAACAAAAACAAAACTAGGCAACCGTTGTCGCGGATTACCATTCTTGTCTAGTCATCTCTCTTTGTTCTTGGCTTTTGACTTACTGTCCTGTTTGGCTATAAAAACTTAGCCCGATGAGAGCAAACTCTATATTGTCAACTAATACACGGCATAACAGATAAAAGTAGTAAAAAGCGATCGTTCGATCGGTATTTTCTGAAAACAAAGTATTGACATTCAAGCTGATTCCAACTTTAACTAGAAACGTATGCAGAAGGAGTACAGTTAAATGGACTACACCGCACAAGGCAGTAATTTTCAGAAAGCAGAATGCAACCATTATTTTTCTGTAAACGCACGTGAAGTCAGCTAATTTATGAGATTTTTTACCAGATAATATAAAGTAATCACTCTTGTTTTATGATGAAACAGTATACATATCTTACATAACAGTGCCCTAATGAAACCTACGTCTTATCATTTACACTTTGATCTAGACATTCATCGGTTTCGCGAACGGAGAATGCAGTCAACCTGCTGTCTTTAACGTAGCTTATAATCTACGTGATAAACACGGTTGACATTGAAAATATCACGCAACTGAAGAAAGGTACACTTCACTAATTTTGGTTCGTTTGATTTGGATTCCTCCCGTTCATGGTGGACGCTATAACATCGTCTATTGGTACGAGTTCGTTTCCTTTACCTCAGTGTTCGTCAGTCAGATACACAGGATTGTTCACACAGTGAAAAAATAAAGCTGTGCAGGTTATGATTGAAGCTATCCAAGTTATTTCAATAACTGGGAAGGATAGCTTGAATTGCAATCGCCATAAAAACAGATAAAGAACTTTTACTGATTGATTCAAATCTGTTGGATGGGGAAATAATAATGCAGAACACGTCTAGGAAACTGTGGGCTTCTACCTTCTCTGCGCTGTAAGCAATCTAACACCAAAGAAGAAAATCAATATTAGCAGTCATTATAAGATCATACTTTGACTGAACAAGATCCAAGCAGACTTAGACTGACATAATGACGCTTTTCTATTGCCTTTCCTGTTCCCTAACGTACAAAGAAAATTATAGAATTACCAAAGTTAGCACTAGAAAAGGGAATATCTTTGCTCACACGGTTACCAAGTTTCTAACCTTCCATATATAATCTCGTGACATTCTACTATTTGTTATTGATCCGGAGACGATAGCTTAAATAGCTGGGTTTGGAACTGTAGACATCGTAGGCGAAAGCGTTTCCACCATCGTCATTTACCGAGAATGGAAGGGTGGGGGATAGGAGTGGTAAAAAAAGTTTGCTCGGCTACACCCTATTTAAAGATAAGAACCGTTTACCATTTTTTCGCCATATGCTGTGAGTATGTGTAGATTCAATTTCGCAAATTTTAGAAAGAAAATAAAGTTAGAAGAAAGATGCATCCTTGATAGCGTGCTTTGTGTTAAATATACAACTGTTCGCTTTCATCTCTCGTTTAAAATTTTCGCTCAACCTATGTGACGCCATAGTGATCTGGCGGGTGTTGAATTGAATCTGATTATTTGAATATCAGTTCTGTATTTCATATGGTCAACGGTCGAATAGCTGGAACGAAATAATATTAGGTCTCCTTATTTAAATGAAGAGAATCCTTGTAATATAGTCTTCCCATTATAGATCGACACAACTGAAGCAAGCAAATAATTGTTTGCTGTTCGAATATTCATAGTAACAGTTGTATCGAATCGACCATTTTTACAAAAATATTAATATCCACACTATGGGAAATGTTTCGTCGGGTTCGTCGTTAGCTAAAGGAGACCCGACGAAGCTGCCGCCGTCGCAGTTACCCCCTTTCTCTCCACCTATTCCTAGCTTCTAGTATCCGTTTCTATTGATTATGCATTGTAAAGAATAAGACAGTATAATTAAAACAGGGCAACGAATGGCTTTATTTCTTTTTCGCTTAAGCCTTTTTACACTTGTAGCAACCCGAGTGATTCGAAGCATTTGTCCTTTTTCTTCTGTTTCGTCCCTCAGTCTCTTTCGAGCTATAAACATAGAAGAAGAGAGAAAGCTTAAGTCATTTAAACTGTCACTCAAAAGTTACCAACGAGTGACACTGGAGGACACTGTTTCCCCTCTTATCTCTATACCTGGTGAATGTTGCTGCGAACTATTTCCATGTGATGTAAGAAAGAAATTTTAACCGTTACTTACCGCTATATAATCTATCTTGCTAAAACTTTCTACGCTTTACTAGAAGCACTACTCTCACGGTGCTAGCTGTAGAGATGCCTGTATTCGGCATTTTACGCTAGTACGATTGTTCCAATGCTTTCACAACAGGTACTGCGAGTCCAAGTAATTTTCGCACTGGTTCAGTAGACCTTGTATTTGACAAGGGCCATCCTGTCCAGGCTGTCAATGGCCTCTTCTTTCTATCAGTAATGCACGTCCTTTCAGCATGTATCGGACCGGTCTTGGCTTGTATTTATGTCAATCACCAGCTTCTTGATCACCAGGTTGGAGATGTTATTGATAGAGATATAACTGTCAGTTATAACGCCATCAGGTATCTCCTCTTTTGGGTTGACAATAAACTGCTTGACCAGGCCTATGGTCATATCCAAGTCTTGCTTCTTTCCCAGGGCATCCGTTTCGTAAGGAGCCTTGATGGTTCCTACGGACGAGGTTGGTAGAGCCACGTTACCAATATCATTGTTCTCAGTGAGGAACAGACGTAGGCCTTTTCAATCTGTTTTAATCTCTGTTACGTCAGCCTTCAACTCATCGTGCGATTTTTCATATTCTCTAGGCCGATGTTAATGCGTTTAGTATCAGAGGGGTTAGTCATAAAAAAAACATGAAAGAAAAAATTTGGCGAGAAGTAACAGCAAATTGTAGTCTGCTTCTGTGTAACATCACCTCAGCAATCTAGTCAACGAAACACATAGCCCTTGGAGATAAATAAACGTACGGCCGCTAGAATCATAGTTCTAACTTACTAATTCTATGTTTATACCAAAAGATTCATAAAGTGTTTTATTTTTCTTCAAACACGATAATAATGTCCTATCACAGCAACTTTTTATACACATTGATGTACAAACTATACGGGATCTTACGTGAAGCGACAGTGTTTGCCAATGTATCTCGCGTATATACTGGGCATTACTAATGTGTACCATGGCTTTGTTGAAGGAGGACTCGACATGACAATCTTGAGCAAATCTAATAGCCGATATTAAGGAAAAAGGAACCTTTTTTAAAAATCTGTCTCGTCGAAAAAATGAATAGCGGAGAGGAATTGACAGAGTGAAAATATCTTCAATTTTTTAGACGGACCCGACGAATCCGTCGAAAAATTTCCCACAGTGTGAAGCAGGGAGCGGACTTGCATATTGTATGAAAAAGTTAACTCAAACGGAAGCAAGCTACTTAACGCAAGGGATTCAGCTTATATTCATATAAAGAGTGTCCAAAAGAAGTTGAGTTATATTTTCTTGCTAACTAGAAAAAAATATAGGTTTAACTTTGTTCCTTCAGCAGAGCGGGGCGAGTATAAGGGACTGGGACAAACTTATGCAAATGTATGAATGGAGGTCCGTTCGTTACTAGGGTATTCATAGCAATGTCCATTAACCGTTTGTCAAGTAAAGTCTACTATTCTTATTTTCGGCAATACTATGGTGTGTGGTAGTTGGGCGAATACTGAGACATGATAATAACTGAATTATAAAATGTTGACCTCAGAGGCAGGCAATAGATGCAGAAGGTACAAACTTCTTGCTAACTACTCCGTGTATAAACTACTGGAATTGCAAGAAAGGAACTTAGTTACTAAACGTTCAGATTTAGTACGTCTGTCTGGAATAAAGGGATGTTCATGTAGGTTAAAGAAGCCGCGGTTTTCTGTCCTAATTTCAGGGTTGCTATTAGATATCAACATAGCAAAAGGTAAAAACATCCCATACGTACTCATCACTATTTTTAAAGGAAGATATGCAAGTGATATATAATTGATATTGTACTTGCAGCCCTCATTTATATAATCGGATAGTAGCATTGAATTTACGTTGAAACCGTTAGCTATGAAAAACCGTTCTCAAATATTTGGTGCGCTGACATGGTAAACAAAAATGTAATTGAGCAGAAACAGTTTCTTCCTTAAGGTTCTTGACAGATTCACTGATAGAAGACAGCAGCTAAAGATAGAAAGTGCTATCGCCACTGGTCATTTGCTATTCTCGCCCATGGAAATATGGCCTCCATTAGCACTCGAGTGCCAAGCACAGTAGATGACTCCCAACGAAAACGCACTTCTTAGCGAGACTTCCTTCACAAGTCCAGCCTTTCTCTGCAAAAGGCTCTCTGAATCATTGGAAATGACTGTTTAAACCTTGCAGTTCAGAGACTCAATTCTGCATTTTGAAATTCTTGGTGCTCCGTTGCTATTATGTTTTAAAATAATAGATCGTATTATCAGTTGCTTAGCTTTCTGAAAATAAAATCGCCCGTACCAGAGATTAAGAGCTTGGATTCATAGCTAATTTTCTTCACTTTTGGGATTGATATTACATCAAAATGGAGCATCTTAAAAACGTCTACCGACTAGGGCTCGGAATTTGACCCAACCCGACCGGAGATTTGGTGGCCGGGTTTTAATATGTTAGGCCTACTGTGCGGGTTTCCAGGATAAGATCTTGGCCCAGTCCAGTGGGCCATGGGTCAATCCCTTGACCCGCCCGGTTAAAGCCCGCCTATATCAAGCCATGCTAGCAACTAGCCTATGACTGAGTTTCGTGAGCATAAGAAATAGGATAATCTCTTTACAGAAACCGAAACGTTATATGTGGTCGCTTATAGATTCGAGCTGTGTCGCTTTTATTTCACTATTATATTGAGGAAAATAAATTAGGTATTTTCATTATTGGTGTTGGAGCGTATTGGCCGTACAAAGCATAGAGTAATGAAGACATCTTTGGCTAAAAACGTGCTTTGCTAGGAAACCCGTGTTGGATTATTTTATAACATTTCCAGGTCATGGTGAGTGTTCGCATATCTATTATACAAAGCAGAACAAATCGTAAAATCTATAGAAGACAACTCTGACACTACAAACCTACCGCATTGCATGTGTTGCAATACCATTTAGTTTTCCTTTGCTCTAGCAATCTTTTGTCCACCATAGCAAACATCACATTATTACAATGCCTGATAGTATCCATAATGGATGGAACAAATCATTCTCGCCTCACCAGCCGATTGTTTCCGATGAATCCAGTGAATGATAAACCCAAAATCAGGGACGTGCATTTTACTAAATCTCTGTTATCTGGATTACTTTTTCCCAAGTCGAAGATGTTAAGTAGGACGTTAATGCTCATTGTCATATAGAACCTAAGGATATTTCCTCCTCATTTGATACACCCTCTTCTGTTTTATATGTACATTAAATGCGTCCGGAAGATTCCCTTTCTTCCACCTTCATATGCATGAACATGACATTAGTGACCATAGACATACCTTGCCATTATACGATTACGGAAAAGTCTTATAGATCTATTCCTAATATTACTATCTTCACGCTTTGTTTTCTGCAGAGTTAAATAAAATTACTTCTTCTATGACCACACCACAATCTTTAAGTTATTTGCTCATTGCGATATTGCAGCTGGAAAGCATTCACTACCTACATCCAAACCTATAACGATATCTTTCTTTTTCCGTCCCTGAGTGTTTAACTTGGCCACTCTCGAATAGACCCTGTTGTAATTTCTTATTCTTTTTCGCATTAATAGTAAATTATACTGTCAAATAGGAGTCGTTACTTAATGAACTTCTTTACTAATGGGCAAATGCTATCGAACCACAAAGACAAATATGAGTTCCGTAATCCATGGCGGTGAGTATCTAAACATGAAATGCTACTACCTGCTATACTTACTACTACTGTTTCCAATCCATATCGCTTCCTTTTTCTGCATTGAAATAGGGATGGTCGTTGAAAATAAAAAAGAAGTCATGGTCATGTTTTCGTGTATAAAGAGCGTGCGGATTTTTCTTTTCAATTACTCATGATCTTCTCAGGTCAAGTACATCTATCTACTTTGACCATAGGTTAACTCTGTGCCGCATAGTTCTGCTACCGACAATCGCTCGAGGAAGTTCTTTACCTTCTCTGGACTTCCTCTTTTGGTTTTCTGTGTTTCCCTCAACGGCTCGTCCCGTTGAGCATCAGCGTTTGCGAAAGGAGTGCGTTCATCCTGGATGGGATATGATGTTTGTAAGTGCCTGATTGATAGATTATTCCACCATTCCATACTAGCGATATAGTTGTTTTACAGCATGCGACCGCTGTTGGCTTTCCAATTTTTCATGTACTTTCTTTGTCATTGATGGAATCACTTTTATGCGTGTTCTTTTCCTTGCTGAGTGTACACGATATTAATGGCGTAAGAGATTCATTGATTGCTTCCACTCTCTCCTACTCCAATATTTACATTTAAACTGATAATGATTGAATTTCTCTCAATGTAATCATCGTTAGCTTATTGGGAATAGGAAATGATACCCATCCTTTCTCTACCAGATCTTAAAGTGAGCCCATCATTATTCCCCTCAAGGTGCCAACAATATCTTAAACGGGTTTATGATGCCTGTAAGTGACAAATATTGTGTAGTTGAAGCAAGCAGTATATTGATCGGAAATATCTTCTTTTACCAATTCAGCTCTTTGGCCGGCATTCATTTAATATCGGCTACTATTGCCGCTTGTTTGTTATACACAACTTCCTGCTGCCACGAATAGGACACGCACGCAGGTGCCAGCCCATATGGGCAGGAATTGAAAGTTCGCTCAAGTAAAAAGGGAAACCCGATGATTTAAGCGTAGAACCAAACTCAGCTCACGTGCTGCCACGGACTCGACCAGCTGCTTAAGATGTGTCCGCGCGTTGTGCCACTCTATTTCACATCCTTACACCCATTTTTTATCCCTTTCTTATAATTGCACTTATGAGCTCCAGTGCAAAGCCGATTCAAGAGTACCCTGTCCAGGGACTCATGCCCAAGCAAGATACCCAGGCGACTACGTTTCTGAAGAAGTACCCTGAATATGACGGTCGAAACACAGTTATTGCGATCCTTGATACTGGTAAGTGCATCAGCCTACTACCGTACCTCAGTTATTGACATTAGCGATGACTAGGTGTCGATCCGGGAGCTGCCGGCATGCAGGTACTAGGTGTACACGTAGCGAACTGGTTATACTAATATTTTCATTGTGTCTCAAGGTCACGACAGATGGCAAACCCAAGATGCTCGACTTGGTTGACTGCACTGGAGGAGGTATAATGTTCTCTAAGGAAGTGGATTTGGATTTACAGGGATATGTTAGGTGATGTAACGACGACTACCAAGGTGAAGCCTACTGTGGAGGGTGATAACAAAGTTATCCAGGGCCTAAGCGGCCGCAAGCTGATATTGGATCGATCCTGGAACTGCCCCTCGGATGAATACCGCATAGGTATCAAGCGTGCGTATGAATTGTTCCCAAAGGAGCTTGTTTCTCGATTGAAATCGGTAAGTGAGATTGGTTGGATAGGAAAGCGCGGCTAATACTAACCTTGCTGAGATAGGAACGCCGTGAAGTCTTTGAACAGAAACACTCTAAGCTTCTTAGTGAAGCTCAAGCTCGCGTTGCCGAATTTGCTAAGAATAACCCATCTATAACAGATGAGGCACTACTTGCCCAGAAAGCGGACTTAGAAGCCAGAGTGGATAGCCTTAAGGGTCTCTTGAAATCATACGAGGACCCAGGTATAATCTTGGACTGTGTCCTCTTCTTCGATGGCAAAGACTGGCGAGCTGTCATTGACGTGGATGAATCGGGGGATTTGCGCGGTAAGAATTAACTGTGCTTCACAAATATGGCAACCTCTGCCATATATGGAGGAAATGGGCTGCCAAATTAAGCGATTTCACGCTATTCAGGAAAGCCCTGTTTAACGGACTACAGAAAGGAACTTCAATATCACACTTTCGGTGAAGCCGATCTGCTAAATTTCTCGGTCAATATTTATCAGGACGGTGACCTTCTAAGGTAGAAGAATGCAAAAGAAAGATGGACGTAATATGAGCACGAAAGAATGCTGAACCTTTGTGATAGCATTGTTACGTTGTCAGGAAGCCATGGCACTCATGTCGCAGGTATCACAGCTGCTAATTTCCCCGATGAACCAGAACTGAACGGAGTAAGTCCGCATCTATCATTGCGTGCACATTAGTAACTTCTTCACCTTTCCTACTGTAGGTTGCGCCGGGCGCGCAGATAGTGTCTCTTCGCATTGGCGATGCGCGCTTGGGATCCATGGAGACAGGTCCAGGTCTTACTAGAGCCGCCGCTCATCTGGCAATGCATCAAGTCGACTTGGCTAATATGTCTTACGGAGAATCATCTGGCTTGCCAACTGATGGTCATTTTATCAATTTACTGGCTAAGGAAGCCATTGGCAAATCCGGATGCATATTCGTGACCAGCGCTGGTAACGATGGTCCCTGTTTCAGCTCGATTGGAGCACCTGCCGGCATGGACTCCAGTTTCATTACAGTTGGTGCATATGTTAAGCACGCACAAATGCAGGCGGAATACGCATTGCTAGAATCAGTAGCAGAAAGTCCTTATACTTGGTCATCGCGTGGTCCATGCACCGATGGATATCGAGGGGTTGATATCTATGCCCCTGGAAGTGCCATTACCAGCGTTCCTGTTTATGGTCTAAACAAGCTCGATCTTAAAAATGGTACTAGCATGTCAAGGTAAGGATGGCAGATGAGTTATATTGGGACTAAACTACGGTTAGTCCAAACGCATGTGGTTGTGTTGCGCTCCTAGTGTCTGCGCTAAAGGCTAAGAAAATCGATTACACACCTTATCGGCTTAAAGCAGCTGTTGTCCAGACTAGTAAATCTGTGAATGATCCACTCAATGTAGGATTTATCCAAGTGGATAAGGCTTGGGAGTATTTGGAAACATACAAGGATCGAAAGGACTTGGACGTCCTGTTCGAGGTAAGGTTCCATATTGATTTGGCACGTTTAACCAGATATGGTAGGTCAATGTGACGAAACGAGGCAAACAGCGTGGAATTTATTTACGAGAGCAAGATGAGACGAGTCAAATACAGTATCTTTCTGTAAAGATTCAGCCTACCTTTATGGGTGAAAAAGACCCTGCAAATCCTTTGTATAACCGGGCTAAGTTTGACTACGAAGCACGTGTTGCACTAGTCACGACAGAGTCATGGATCAGTGCTCCTGATTATCTATATTTACACTCTGGAGGTAAGGTTGCTTTTCGTACAATCAGGACATTCGTTGATTCTTCTTCAGGAAACGCGTTCCAAGTCAAGGTCGATCCTACTGCTCTTACCGAAAGTGAATTTCATTATGGCGAGGTCCTTGGCTATGATACTGCGTCTCCCGAACAGGGTCCATTGTTCCGCGTCCCAGTCTCCGTAGTGAAGCCTATTGTTTCAAGCAACGGTTCTCTTGCATTCAGAGACGTCGAATACGGGCCAGGTGCTATTTTCCGACGTTTCCTACACGTGCCAGAAGGAGCAACTTATGCTGAGCTCACATTAAGATCTCGTGCTCCCGTCGAGACTGGCCCGGGACGTTTCATGCTTCATTTGCTTCAGCTGATCCCTAAAAAAAGCCAGAAAAACAAGCAGACCTATACATTTATGCTGGGGTCCGGTTCCTATGGTAACCCTGATTCTAACGAAGAGGTTATCACCAAGAGATTCGCCATCAAAGGGGGTTTGACTTTGGAGGTACTCCTCATCTAATGGCTGTCCGATGTTAACAATGCTTACAGGTTTGTCTTGCCCAATTCTGGTCTGCCCTTGGCAAACATGTTATCGATGTCTTTGTTGAATTTCATGGTGTCCAACTTTCTGGAAATCTTGCTAATGGAAGTGGTGCAGTGCATCTTGAGCCACAGATTACTAGATTGGAAGTAGCAGCTCCTATCCGTAGAGAGGATAAAGTGGAAATCGGTGTCTCTTTTAGTGAGTACTTGGTTGCTAGGGTCTACGTTACATACTCACAGTTGCCGATAGATAAGTTACGCAAATACCTTCGGCCAACCGAATCGACCATTACCCCTATGCATCCTGATAGGGACACATTACCCAACGGTCGCTTGCTATATGCTCTTGTTCTCTCATATTCATTGAAGGTGGATACAGCTACTACTGTGACGCCAAGCTTCCCAACTGTGATGAATCGATTGTACGAACATTTCCTGGCTGGCGTATTTGGCATCGGTACGTAACTTACATTTGTTTGCTGTAACTGACTTTGTGCTCCCAAAGTTTACGATGCCAACCGTAAGGTTCTCGGATACCTTGATGTGTTTTCACACAAGATCAAGTTGGAAAATAAGGGTGAATATACCATCATGTTGCAGTTGACAACTGAGGAAGAAAATGTGTTGGAGAAATTGAAAAATACTGTATGCGAGGCGGATCTGGAGATCAAGAGCGTCAATTTTAGTACTTACAGCGACGTTGCCGACGTTTATCGTGAGAAGCCAGTTTACAATAAGGGTTCCTTTGAGCGTAGGGATCAGAAGGTGATCTACGTTGCAGCAGCAGAGCAACAGCAGCTACCCAAAGAAGCTAAGGCTGGTGATGGCTTGGTTGGATCACTTTCTTTCACCAAAGCAAACGTTGACGGAGGGCAATATGGCGTCCTATACACTATTCCTCCTTCTCCAGCAGAGGCTACCAAGGATAACGGCTCTGATAAGAAACCTGACGACGAAAAGCTCCAATTGAAGCTTAATGAGGGCATCAGGGACCTTCAAATTTCGTATCTGCGCAAAGCCAAACAAGATTCTGCTCTGTACCAGAATCTTCTAGCAGAATTGGAGAGGACCCAAGAAAACGATATTATATTCCTAGAATACAAGATCGATGCTATCTGGACATCTGTGGGAGGAAGCATTGATTACATCATTGACAACAGTAAACTGACCGCCGAAAAGGGAAAGGAGATTGTAAGCTTGGCCGAAAAGATTCTGGGACAAATCGATCAGCGCCAGTTACTGGAGTTCTTTGGTCGTCAACAACCTGACAAGGAATCTGATGAGGCAAAGGAGATTCGCAAAGTCAATGACGCAAAGAAGAAACAGGTGCTTCGTGCTTTAAAGAATAAGGCATTGGTTACTTCAGGAGAAGAATTTGAAGCTGCTTATAAATCACTTCAACAATGGACGACGGAAGAGGCAACTGATTTAGAATGGCTGTTGATCAAGGTCAAGCGTGATCGTCTTGCCTCACGTTACGGTAATGCATTGAAGTCTGTGCAAAAGTACCTCGATGAGGTATCTCTTGCGGCAGACACGATAAAGAACGTTCAAAAGGTTTGGACAATCCGCGCGCAGCTGTACCACGACCTTGAATGGGAGATATGGTCGCAATACGATGCCACGTGGAGTCTGATTCGTGTACCTCCTGGTGGATATGCTCCTTTCTAACAGAGTAATCTGTCAGTCGAGATAGCTGTTTTCTTTAAAGCGATATTTAATATATTATATATATGCCGATCAAGAGTGTTTGGCATGAGAATTATATGTAAAATACAGGAAACGCTTCGTACAAGAAAGAAAATTACTTGGTCTAGGAAGCAAAGCGAAGGCAACCAAAACTGAAAGAGTTCTTCGCCAGATTTGCAAGGCATTTCTGTTAAAGTTTCCAACATTCGAAGCACGTTAAATGGTTTATGCAACATTTAGTCTCATGAGGACGTGTCGACTTTCTCTTCTTCTTTGTCAGGCACATTATGACAATGATTGGGCTTGCAACAGCTGCTGGATGTTGTCACCGTATCCAGTATAGGTGGTGCTGCCATAGCTTGCGGGGTGCTGATGATGATGGTAGAGGAAGTGCCCGCTTTAGGCGAACGTGTGATCAAGGTTGGTGTCAGCATTGAAGGGGAAGGTGGGGTTTTAGGGATATGGATAGTAGGCTGAAGGGTTAAATGGTGTTCATCTTCACAGTGACCATTTGGCTCTTTCCGTGTCGGTAACCTTTTCCTAGGTCTAGCGTCAGCGTTGGCGAAGGATGAAATGGAGAGAACTGAGATAGATGTCGGGCCGGCGGAAACTGAAGTGGTAAGGACAGCTTGAATAAAGTAGTGAATGTTCGGTAAGGTGTGGCGCAGATCAATAACAATAAGACCATACGCATTCATCAACTGGAGTAATTTGACGCTGGGGTTATGACTGGGGAAAGCGTCCTTTGGAAATCGTCATTACGTACCTGCTCGATATTTTTGTTTAGTAGAAAAACACCAAACTCGAATCGATAACGGTCAATGCCCTTGGAATACAATGGGAAACTATTGTTTCAGTTAGCACTTGCTTCCAAAGCTCGTGTGCAATTCCACTTACTCTCTAGGACCATCGATGAGCGATATAGGATCCCGTATAGTGGCTCGAGAGCCCATCGGTGTGATTGGGTAACGTGAAGGGATACCAAGATAGAAAGCCAAGATGGATACCAAATGGGCAGTAAACCCTAATGCTGTTGCAATGGTCTCGTCATCACACCCCGTGTAGTCCGAGTTTGGCAAGTATATCCCACGTATGCAGAACTGATGCAAATCGTCATACGATGACTTTTTTACGTGATCAACCAAAGAATAGGCCACCCTATACGGAAGAATTGCTTACCTGTTCAATAGGATATATAGAAAAAACATCCGCGATAATCTCTTTCTTGCGTCTATCTAACCTATGGAATAACTCTTGATGCATTTTTGTATTATTTTCCAGAAGCCGTTCATTCTCTTCCAGATATCCTAAACCCGCTTCGAAGCGTTCCTCAGAGAGGTCTAAAGCTTCACGGCGTGATGCTATCTCACGTCGTAGCCGCTGTATTGAATCCCGCTCTGAAAGGTCGATCAGTCCAAAATTTTCGTCTTAGAACCTAACTAGTTACCCTCTTGTAGTCTTCGTTTTTCCTCTTGAAGCCCGCTTGTCAATTGATCCACTTGTTTTTGGAGTTGGTTACGCGTACGCATCTAGAAAAGCGACAGAAAGGAGCAGAGGTCGATGGTAGACCTCAGTTACAGTCATTAGTCACTTTAGCCCAGCAAAATATTACAATAAATAAAAAAGCTCAGTCGAGTGCGTTAACTCACCAAACGAAACCGGTGTTCTTCTTCTTCAAGGATGCTATTGATATCTAGCCTGACTTCTTCCGTCGATTTTTGGGTATCGAATATGCAGTCTTTCAGCGTATTTAATCTATTTGCAAAAACGTCAGCATATGTATGCTATTACAGGAAAAAACGTGCAACATACTTTACAATATGGTTATATGTATATGATCGTTTGTTCTAAGTAAATCCGGTAAACGTCTTAACTTTTAGCGTTATTCCTCTACCTTAGTCTGTGAGCTCTCCGTATTGATACTAGAGGCATCTGTATCAACATCTGCCATAAAGCTATTCCCCTTGCTCTGGCCCAATACCTTGGACTACACAACGTTCGTTAATTATGAAGAACGAAATAAGGCTGATATTCAATCAGTAGACTTTACCGCAATATCCGGCGCGGTATAAAACCCGTCATCCATTTCAAACACAAGTGTATTCTCCGGAAACGAGCCGTGTATGCTTTTCAACTATTGTTTTCGTGTTAAAAAAGGGATACAACATGATATAGACATGCAGACTTACTGTTTTCCCTAGGTATGTCAGAGCATTCAGATCTACCTGCCATTCGATCAACAACTGAAACGCCTCGGTTTGACCTCGCGATACCAGAGTCTGACTAGCCAGTGCTGCTGATTCGGGAACGGAATGTCTTACCCACAACCGTACCACGACCGTAGTCTGTACACCTTCCATCCACGGTGGCATGTCCAAAGCACAGAAGGTGGGATTGATAGTATTTGGGATCGTTTCGCTTTTGTAAAAAGCTGATTCGCTACCAACTAGGTGCAAAGTTGCAAAGGCATCTAATAAGCTTCGCTCAGACACGACGGATTTATGTTTCTTCGACTTGTAGGCGCTTTTTGTCACTGACGAATCTTCAACTGTAGCACTATTGCAGGATCGCATGGACGATGTACTTTCAGAACGTTTCATGCCATGGGCTGAGGTTGATACAGACGCGGACAACGTAGAGGGATCGATAGGATTGGGTATGAGATCACCTGGTGAGGAGCCTGTTCGTCGATGAAATGGTGTACAAGAGCTCAATGGGGGTTGCTGATGATGTTGATGCATAGTATCTCGAAAAGAACTAGTCTTTGGCGACGGTGATGGAGATGACGCTCGAGAGGTAACTGCACTACTACCCAAGCTAGACGTTTGGCTGCTACCGGTTATAAATACATTTTCTCCAGGAATGTCGAGCAATGGCTGATTATGATCTAGATGTGTTTCTCCCCACCATACAATGTTCCGACCAGCGATCGACCGTAGGTGCCGTATGCGACGCTGTCAATAAAATGAGTCAGACTTCCACAATGCAAGGTTTCACCTTAAGGAAACTTCATCTCACCTGCCTCGGACTAAATTCTGCGCTGGCTTCAGACATAGAAAAGACATTCACAGCGGATGCGAGAACAGTGCTGTAACAAGAACGCCCAGTGAGCGAAACCAAAAGTGGGATAGGTGGGACAGTCACATCATGCTAGCATCGGACACTTTGGGAGCTGTCATTCATCCAAACAATGACGTTTGGTAAGTGTGGGGACGACATGATTCCTAGACTGTGTTCATTCAGCTAATACAACTGAATTCATGTAGACTATATTCCTCAGAATAGAATTATCATACCAAATTTCTTGTTGTGCGATTAGATCATAGATCGAAACGTAGTATTGGCCCTGTCCTGCCTAGCATAGACAATAACAAGCTCAGATTTTCGTACGTCATGTATGCTGCGAGATTTGTTTCTTGACCTTGTGATGTGCTCTGTACACACAATGGCGTTCAATTAGACTGCAAAGCATTAACGGCCTTTCTTTTCATTGATAGCACTATTTGCAACAATATCTCAATAAGTAGTATTATTGTCTTAGGCGATCTCTTTTCCATATTTCCATTTAATGAAATTAGTTGTTGTTAATTTGGTGTAAATGTATTTACCATTGGATAATGGCAGTTCCTGAAATATTATGAGCGTTGGACATACTGCTCTACGGTATGGTCAAACTCTGATAAGCTTAATTTGTATAGTATTTTTCAATACAAGGCTTTTTATACCGGACATGTCCTTCGGTGGGCTTCGCCAATGAGACGAAGATTATCACCACTACCGGCGGGAAAGGGAAGATGATATTCATTTTCAGAATAGCATATGAAGCTAATGTAGGGCTGTGAGTTTGGGCAATGAAGGAAAGCAGATGTTTGAGCAATTTCTCTGTATTCATTTGATACTGGAAGTTGATACTTTGCTTTGCTTGGACACCCAAGGTATACACAGGTTCCACTGCGGCTAAAGGTGGCTCAGGTTTATGGCTTTGTTTGGTGTCATTGATCCGTATCACTTCTAAGGTGCCGCAGTTCTTCCATTGCCCAGCCGATAACAGTGATTGGTTCCAAAATACTTGATCATGCAGTTCAGCTTGTTCTTACTATTGTCGGTCGGTGTTTGTTTCCATATCGGTCCAGCACAGCACATTGGCCCTTACCCCCTTTGCTTACCCATTCCACCAAATAGTCATTTCTATTGAGCAGCCAGACATAGTTTATATTACTTTTCTCTATCGTTGTAGTTTCAATGCTATGCTTATGTTTTTTAGTAGCTCCTTTTTGATGGTTTTCGGCTTAGGCTTTATACGTCATATAATTCACTTTGTCCTACAAGGGACCTGAGTTTGTCGGAATGCGGGTAAGCCAAAAAAGACGATGGTATAAAAAGGGTGCATCACTGCGTAGCCATTGTCGTTTTCCTCGTTTAACCGAAACAATGGATAACTACGGATACCCCCCACCAGAAAGAGAAGAACATCATTACTATGAACAGGTATAATACTGCAAGAATAAAAGCAAGGACTACGTTCCTGAAGATGTTTTGTACAGCGTGAAAACGGATATGTGACATCCAGTTACTATTCCTCTTCCTCTTCTTTCATGACCACAACAACAACAAGCATAGGCGGCTATCCACTTCCATCAGATGAAAATGATCCCCCTTTTACACCTGAAGAATTACAGAATCCCGTTCCAAATTATCCTCAACCGCCCATGTCTCACCATAACCCTCCGCCCACACCTGGTAGGACAGAATCATAGATCGGTTAAAAGGAAAAAAAAAAGAAGCTCCACTGTTTTTTATCTGACAACCCTTATTTTTCTTTATTCAAACCAACCAGTGCCATATGCTGAACCTTCTGCGTCAGATGACGACGAACTTTACTTACATGTTCATCCTCAACTAAAAGACCAGCCACCTCCGAATTTCTCTTTGTCTAACTGTAAATTAAATATTTGGATACAATACCTTTATCTCGTTTATCTAACTGAGAAACTAGGTCAAGGACGAAAACGCGCTTTGCTCATTGGTATAAATTACTTTGGCACAGACGCTGAATTGAGTGGTAAGCAGATGACGTCGCGTTATCGATTGTTCTGGAATCCGAAGCTTTTGTAACAAAAAAAAATAGGTTGCATCAATGATGTGAGTAACATTAAGGACTTTTTGATCACATTGTACGGCTTCAAAGAGGTACCCTAATTTGCTTCCATGAATCAATATGAAAGAGATTATCTGACAACATGCTGTGGTTATTATAGGAGGATATGGTGATCTTGACAGATGATCAGATAGATCCAAAATTTATTCCTACGCGCGCTAATATTCTCTCAGCTATGCAGGTAAACCAAAGGAAATAATAATATGAATTGCTATGATGATGATTAAACCGAGATCTTCCTTTTCTATCTTCGTGTATTCAGTGGCTAGTACACGATGCTCAGCCTAATGATTCCTTTTTCTTCCACTACAGCGGACATGGCGGTCGTGTGGTGGATGTTAGTGGGGATGAGGATGACGGGTACGACGAGACCATTTACCCGGTCGATTTCAGAAATTATGAGGGAGAGTCTGGCCAAATCATCGACGATGTAAGACAATAAGGGGAAAAAACGCGCTGTGTCTGATATGTAAGAGTGACTCATTTTGCGGTCTTATTCATAGGACATGCATGATCTGTTGGTGAGGCCATTACCAGCAGGGTGCCGATTGACGGCTATTTTCGACAGCTGCCACTCTGGCACTGCGTTAGATTTGCCCTACGTTTATTCGACCAAGGGTGTCATCAAAGGTCAAAACTTGTTCAAGGATGCCGGGATGGGTTTGCTATCGGCAGGCATCACTTATGCTTCTGGTGACAGAAGTGGGGCTCTCTCATCGTTAATTTCCTTAGGTCAGCAATTGTATCACGCCCGAGATGTAGAGGAAGAAATGCGTAGGAAAAATAGCTCTGAGGCGGACGTTATCATGTTCTCTGGGTAAAGATAGTCGTTGTTACAGTCTGTATCAGAAAAAGAAACAAACAATTTACATGCGGTTTTAGCTGTAAGGATGATCAGACATCAGCCGATGCACAAGAAGCAGGTCGAGCAACAGGAGCGATGAGCTATGCATTCACCAGTAAGCTGGATTCAGTGCAAATATGTATCTTAGCTGATTAACCAACGTCTTATAGCTACCTTGCGGCAAAACCCAGATCAATCATACCAACAGTTACTAAACAGCATTCGTGACATCCTGCGTGATAAATATGAACAGCGCCCTCAGTTGAGTTGCTCACATCCAATTGACGTGCATCTGAAGTTTGTGTGCTAGTTTTAAATATCTTATTGTAATTACTTTCCCCTTTATTTCCTTCATTCATGCAAAATAGCATTACATCTATGGAATCGTAATAAATACACAGATTCAATCATAACCATAACAAGTCTCATTGTCCCTATTCGTTCAGTGACATAGGATGAGTCTACATCGAAGACAGAACGTTTAAATGCACTTTAAGAGAAGCGGGCGTTTCTTTATTGTAGGCCGTTTCCATGAATATCCCGCAATAGCTACGGCCAACTGACGGCGCACCAGCATAACCAAGGTTTGTGACCTGTCACAAACTAATATGACTAAGGCAAAGCAGGACCGTACTGTACATTAGCTCATTTTGTTTCATATGCATAATATTCATAACATGTTTACTATTGAAGAGGCTGCCAGGATGCCATTCCTTGTGCACTCTGGTTCCATTCGTTCCACTCCGTCCAATCCATAGAACTTGGAATCCCAAAAAATGGATTATTTGGGTTGTTGCGGAACACGTTGCCTTCTTCGGTTGCTGTTGTGTCAGGCAATGACATACTGAGAGAGGGAAGGGGCAATGATGATGGAATATGTTGTGAAGGTGTTATTGTAGAAGATGAAGATAGTATGGAAGCACTTGAGGGAATGTTTATCGGCGTTGGCGTTTCGAACGACTTGCTGCTACTGCTACTGCCAGTGTGCGTGATCGGTTGATTATTATATGGCTGATTGGCTGGTAAAGGAGGGAGCGAATCCATGCCCGAGAAGGCAGAGACATCTTGAAGGATATAATCGAACTGTGACGGATCGCCTGGTGTGTTGAATCCAAATTGTTTCAGACTGAACGCTTCTGCCATAGAAGTCGGTGAAGGGGAAGATGACGCTACTAGAGATATAGACTGTGAATACTAGAATATAACAATTGAAGTTTATACATACAGCCAGACGTATCATTAAATGACGAAAATGCACTATCAGATAGAGTGGGTTGCTGAAAAAGAAGGGGAGTCGTGTCTCTCGTCAAGTTATCTGCCAAGGGGGATGGAGGAGTGGATCGTTTAGCTGATTGGCGAAATATTCCACGACCTACGTCTGAGAGTCGAGCTGCGAAACTGACGTTGACGTTTTCCGATCCATTTGACACCGATTTCTTGTGTTCATCTTGTTCGGTTTGAGAGGTGCTCACATCAATGTCTTTGTTGTCCATGATAATGCTTAGTAAGGTATGTAGCTTTTTAGCAGAATTTGACATCTGACGTAATCGATCAACTAGATCAAGCCCTTTGGCAAGATCAACCTTTGCTGGTGATGATATCCGTGCGTCGGGGTTTTTCGTATTGTACATGTGAATCAAGCAACATTGTAATACAGGATACAGACTGAACGAGTAAGGAAACATCAAGAAGTCCCGTACTGTCATCTGGGCAGCTATTCGCATACCTCGGGTAGCTGCGCTGGTACCAATGCGGAATGATGAATAGGATGACCGGACCTTTGTGTTTCCCACTGCAATGCGTTCAATGAAAGGCCGATGTAATAAAATGAGAAGACTGAAATAGCATAACAAGACAGATGCTATAAAATTTAGGGAAAGGTCAGCACCGCTCAACCCCGTCCAAAACTTACCTGCTACTGGAGCAAGATATCCTTTGGTTTCATCAAAATCATCAAAGTTTGCTCGCTGCAAGGCTTTGGGGAATCCAAACCGCCATTCGGTGAGTTCATGATCCAGCCTAGTAACGATGGCATCACTGCCTTGTTCATGACTGATTTTTCGTGCTTTTGGTGTATAGAGACCTTGTAAAATGCGACCAAGAATTTCTGAAAGCTTGACAAGCTGAATGAATAATTGATAGATTTCTACCCGTCCATCGAGCGACGAAGGCCTGTACGCTGCAGAGGGAAACCGTGAACCATGTATCTCGGTAGCCGTCTTTGGTTCATCAAGAACTTCTTCCCAGCTTGCTGTTGCGTCTGGGTAGCCGACATCATTATCCTTTTTCTCGGTTAGACCGCTTATAACGGTTAATGTGTAGTCTTACCTCGTCTCGAATATTTATCGGCCGCCCTAAAGAGGCAGAATGGAATCTGTCTGTGACATAAAGTGCCCACCATATTCGCTTTCTAGTCTGCTTTTCGCTCTCGGGAATGTCCCATTCTTCGCAATCCCGGTTTAAACCCATTCCTTGCGCCTACCAACATGGAAAATTAAATGAATTGACAATTGATACTTTGTGTTTTTACCAAACGTATGGCAAGACCGCCGAGTAGCCAGCAAGCTGATGATTTAGAATCCAGATTGCCACTGTGATTATGAATTAAAATAATGGATTGGACTTTGGATATAGTTGGATTGGCTGCAGATGAAGAGATGATCGTCTGTGCTTGATCAAAGAATTGATCAGACCAGCCCCATGGTACATCCCACACAGTTTCTGGAGGTTGATGTTTCTTGTTGTCCTTTTTCGTCAGAGCTTCACATTCGACAAAGCGTGCGGCTGCACCAAACATGGCATTGAGGAGATCAGGTGGAGGATACGTATCAGCTTGATCCCGATACTGTTTTAGAAATTCCGTCTTGTTTACGACTGGAAGAACAGGATGAACATTGGCAAAATATCTAGGACTCGATGTTTAGACATTCATCGTAGCAAACCAAATAAATACATTTTCAATAATCGGTCGCTTGTGTGCCGATCGGCACCAGTGACTGAATAAATCCAACGATCGATACTCTCAGTCCGTGGAAATAATTCTGGATAGGACATATGTGGTACTTTGCGACCAGTTGTGTTCTCTTCGGGACGATCCTCCACTAATACTACTTGCTTTCCAAATTTTCGGATTTGGTGACCTTTCCATATTGCTCGGTTGTTACCCTCTAAATGCATTTTGTTGGAGAAAAACTGGAAGCTTGATAAGTCTCCCAGATATTGTACACGGTCGGAAGAGCCTCCCAGGGGTTGCTTTCTCGAATAAATAGTCTCATTAGACTGTTGCCATGAACGTTTGCTAGACGGTGCATGTGCAGAAGGTGTTTGGCCAAGACGGCGACCGTCGGATTCGTCTCTTGGCATATTCACAAGAATATCTTCAATTTTGCGTATACGTTTCTCCAATGCATCGATATATCTTTCATTATCGTAATCAATGATAAACTTGGCGCACTTAATGAGCTTTGCACTTACCCTTTCGGTGGCCCTCGCTTTTTCGCCCTAAAATCCTGGATTACTAAGAAAATGTCCCGCTTTTCTTTTTCTGCTGCTCGGCTTATGTTTACCCATCATTGAATTCACAGGCCACCCCATATGAGGCGCAGTTTGTACATGCTTGTCCCGGTGTAAAATAGCATTTGACCTTTTTTCGTCGGCAAAAGTCACTGTGAACAGGGAAGCGAAAAGAACGAAAAGGCAAATGAGAATCAGCTGGATTGTGTCTAATGTTGTTTTAAAAACTTGCCATGCACGAGTTATACGTAACCGTTTCCTTTCGGACGACGACATGTCCTCTGCGGAATGATCATGCGTGGAAGACGCGGAATGTGCAGCTGAATCGTCAAGATAATTCATGGACCAAGATCTTAAAGGGAAACTTGCGTGGAAAAAATTCACTCCGAGGTAAGGTGGTCGGCATTTAAAACGGTTACCTTTGCCTTGTGTCATAACGGAGTGCAATTGCCACAAATAGCCGCAAACAGCAAGCGCTCTTTTCTCTTCATGTATTAATAATTCATATAGCATTGTTCCCCGAAGGATAGAACAAAAGGGAATTGCATTACGTCGACTTGTTGTAAATAGCAGGTAAATAAATTTGCCTTTTCAGTCGACGACAATGGTAGTACAGTCGATGCAAAATTAGCTGACACAGAGCCAAAGCCTAAAAAAGCCCGTCAGTGTCTCTCCATTTACTATTGCAAACTTCTCAGCCTCTCCCATCTTGAGGAAACAGTCGTATTTGACTGTACAGTTACCTATCATCAAAAATAAACTACTTTTCATCCATTTACTGCTGTTTTCTATCATTATACTTGTATCTCACTGCCGTCAGAAAACACTTGGTTTGTTTCGGATATGGATTATGCCTTGATTAACGATGTGTACTGCTTTGGAAGTGCTGCCTTTCATGGATCAATAATCCAATGCAAGCCTGTTTTAGTTGCCTTACCTACATATTGACGTATCATTCACTGGATTTTCCTTATCAGTGTCTGTGATTTTGGTTTCAATGGTTCCAACTAGCTGCGTGGGACAGATAACTCCCATTTTCACTGTTTAGCTTTGTTCGTCTCAAAAATGTCCAGATAACCGTGAATTGATCGCAAGGCAGGATCATTCATGGCTAAGCGCGTACTTTCTCTGCCTCGCACTCGGTAAGACGAGAAAAAGAAAGCGCATATTTGTTAAAATCAGCAAATTGTACGTTCTGTAATATCTCTTTGAAAGTAACTGTCCTTGACTGGGAATAAGGCATACGATTACATTGTGAGAACATAGGTCGCTCAATTATAAATCCTTATTTACGCAAATGCTAACTATAACGAAGAGTAGTGCAAGGAGAAGAATTCAACTGAAGCATCATCAATCTTATCACTAGAAGCCAGACCTTCGTTAAGGGGAAGCCCTACTCCTAGTCGTCTTTTCTATGGGAGTCTGACATCAGTTAGCTGGTCCTGTCATTTTGCTGATGAAGACTCGGCACATTCCTACGGATCGTAGGACCTCGAGGCAAACTGCGTTTTCGTTAAATACCTACTTTTCTTCAATTGACATGTCGTTGCTGATAAAGAGGGCGGCCATTGAGACTGCTTCTCTATTCCTTTCCCACACGTTTCATTCCTTCTTGTTGCTTGGATATTCCTTGCATTTTTTGCTTCTTCTTTGTGAGAAATATGAGACCTCACTGTAAATGAAAGGAAAGGATATTATTTTCTTTCTTGCCATTCGCCTGATATGGTGTTCTCTCAAAATCTCCGGCCAGCATAAGAATAACTAACGGTGCGCAGCAAATTGTATTCATGTTACCAAAGCCTTTTTTTCACTTTAAACAACATTACATGGAATGAAATCAAAGAGAAGTGAATAGTACAAAAAGCTTGGTTGAATGGATTCTGATTACTTGTATGGAACCAATGTATCAATCGTAAGCGGGGAGCAAAGTGAACCATTTTTGGCAATATCCCGATGATTTTGGAAAAGGTTGCTATGAGACTAAATAGAGCTTTCGCAATATTTTGCTTCCCTTTATCCAACAAATACTGTAAAGAAAACAATATATGTGCTTCTTTTCCACCCTCTCTCCCTCGAAAGACAAAAGAGGGACTAAAAACCCAGAAACGGAATTACAATAAAGTAGATCTCTTTAACTCGTGTAACCTATCATCATAAAAAGATCAACTGGATGCATTACATAAACTTCTATGGCAAAAGAAACTTTTTTCTTGGGCGTTGGCCAAAGTAAAAAGAAATGACTTCCATTTCGAGTCCTTGGCGGAGATCAGTCTGTTGTATCGTTACTTGAATCTGATGTAAAATATTAAAGATACGAAAATCTTGTGTAACACACACCAAAAAGCATGTAAAAAAAGGTCGTGCCGAGGATCGAACTCGGATTATTGGATTCAAAGTCCAATGTGATAGCCATTACACTACACAACCTTTTCTCATAACCATCCCACCCGCTCATACTAGAAATATCTTAATATTAAGGTCGGCTTTATAATAGCTTATAGAAATTGTAAAAACATGTATAAGTTACTATATTCTAAGTTGTATATAGTTGTTTTTCCTTTAAATAAAGGTATAATGAGGTTTTAAAGCCTTTATTTTTCCTATTTTTTTTATAAATGTTTATAAAAGTTAAAGTTAAAATTAAGACTTTATTGCAGTTAAAAGGATGTTTTATCCTGGGTAAAATTTGGGTTAGTGTTCTGCAAAAAAACAGAAGAACCAGAACTGAACTGGAACTGAACTGAAAAAATTAGTTTAATTCTTTCCTAGAACCAAGCTGAAACCAAGGTTAGTTCTTTATAAAAAAACTGAAGAACTGAAGAACTGAAGCTATTTTTCACTTGGACTAATTAGCACAATTCTAAATCAGATCCAGTTTATTCAATAGAAAAGGATGATCAAGATTCTAAAAGCATTAACTGTTTTATAACATGTGGGTCTAGTCAATTACATATGTAGGGAAGTAAAAGGTGTAATGCTGAAAAGCATTATTCAGATGGCGTTGACATTACTGGAACAGCTAAATATTGTGCCACCATGTTAGCAAGATTTGGCCATCAATGTGACTGCATTTGCTAGTATACCAATTCCAAGGCTTTGTTACCTTCTGTAGTAGGAGCGCAGATTTTAAAATGTAATTAGCTAGCTCGTCTGATGTATTTGGCATTCCATATAAGTCATAAAGCTCCTTCATCTTTTTGTCAACCACAGCTTCGGCTTCTCCTCTTTTCAGAAAACTGGACCAAATGTCCTTCACCATGTTCTGGCTAAGGACCTGCTATTCTTCCTCCCAACCACTTCGATACTACCATGAGAACTTTATACGTGGGTCCATTGCAGTGGCAACTGTGTAGATGTGTGTATTATCCATTTTGCAGTAATACTTTTGCAGCTTTATTAATCCAATCCCAGCAGCATTTTGCAATTCCATATAGTTCTGAGTATCAGCTATGAAATCTTCCAGCGAGTCCATGAGCTTATTGTAAAATAAGATGCTTGTATTGATTGTCAGATGGAATTTGCTTGCAGAAAGACGTTCAGTCATGACATCAAACATATGGAGCAGATTCTTCACTTGATCAATGCATGTCCACTCGTGGTCCATAAGTTTATAGTGATTCAACTCTGGCAAACTGGAACACATTGCCATGTAAGCATCCTTCAAAACTAACACATGAGCAAGCATTTGAAACGTTGAATTCCAACAGGTATGAACGTCACTTATAAGTATAAGGTCGGGGCACTTTTCATTTAATTGAATATGCTTGAATTTTTCAATCCGTTGGGGTGAGAATCTGGTAAGTAGTTATTTAGCAAAGACGAAAAATGAATGCGCATTTGTACCTTATCTTGTTAATGCCTTTTCGCAGATTAATGATGACATTTGTCTCCATGAATTCGTGTTTATTATCAAGTTCGTCCTCAGTTTCTGGTGCTTGTGCTGATAGGCCGATCTTCAGTATGTCTTGGACAGCCAAGTTGATAATATGACCCAAGCAAGGTATATGATGCAACTCTGCTCGGAAAGGCTAGTTTTGCAAGAGATTATAAGTATACAGGAATTATATGATTAATCTAATTACCCATCCATTTTCTATAGCGCGTGTTTCTATAACCTGTGTCATCTTTAGCATATTTGACGCATTATCACTGGTTATAGTAAAGAGATTTTCGCACAGATCAAACTCTTTAAGGATTGTTAAGAATGCTTCCGCCAGAATTTCTCCAGTATGTGGACCGTTCAAAGGCTCAAAGCCCAACCGTAATTCTTGCATCGTCCAAGTTGATGTGGAAATCCAATGACTTGTAACCCCAAGGCGTTCTTAACGAAAAGGACTTGTCCAAGAGTCAATGGTACAGGGTATCATTGTGTCATATCTGACATGATTACATTACTATATTTAGTGGATAAAACATCAGGTCTAGACTGTCAGTGAACATATTGGCTATAATGCCTGTATGGATCAGGTTACACTAACATCTTCATAATCTATTCATCTGTTGCTGGGACCCTAGCGGACACAGAATATCAAAAGACAGAAGATTAACGTGTCATTACCGATCATACAGATTTTACAAAAGATATTAGTAACTACCCCAACCCACTTTTACCCGCATGCGTTTCTAAAGATATTTAAAGAGAACAGTCATTCGTGAAATAAAGAACATCTTTTTCAGTCTCGCTTATTCTTAGCGTCCTGTTATTTTCGTTTTATACGTCATTTTTTTTAAGCGAATACTTATTTTCTCCTTATCCATGATGTCCCAAACAAATTTGTCAAGCCCTCTATCCTCATATGCTCAAGTCGTTGCTGGAACAAAAAGCATATCTAGCCAAGTCACTGAGAACATGAATGTAGACGCTGCAAACACACCATTGTCAGCTGAACAACGTACCGATGTGGCCATTAGGGAGGTTTCCGAACGTCTAGCTACCCTTGGTGAGAGAATTGCCTCGTCATCCGCATCAGCTGAGGAGAAAGAAGCTGCTAGACAAGCTTATCATGAAGCCAACCAAGACTTGGACTTGCTCTTACAAACTAAGAGTAAATTGGTATCGCCAAAAAACAAGCATCATCAAGTAACCTACCGGCCACCCTGTATTGTTCCCAAGGATCTTCCTCTGCTACAGTGGACAGGAAATGTGGTAGACCCTACCAAGACGGTGTTTACATCAATCCAGGAATGTTTGGACAAGTTAGAAGATATTGTCTTGTCATATGGCCAAGAACTTGATGATAGCTGGCATTGTTTGTTGCCACGTACACTCTCTCCTGAACAACGCTCGTGGTTCGATGCCTATCTCCGGAAGGTGCCTCATTTGCCATGGTCGTATGCACGAAACGCTCTTTTGCAAAAGTACAGTATCAATGATGCAGAACGTCAAGCAAGCTTTACTCAAGAATTGATCACAATGAAAATGTCAAGAAATGAATCTGTGGAGAAGTATACCGACCGTTTCCATAAGGTGCGCCGTGAGGCAGGTGTAAATGATGACCGAGTAATGGCTATCCTCTACACAAACTCCTTGCTTTCTGAGCTGTCTCAGCAAGTCAAACTTGCTCAAGTCAATTTACCCATTGAACAAAGGTGCATGGTAGACCAGGCTGCTGCCATGGCAAGAGCTCTTTATCCGCAAGTTGTCCGTCCTGTCTCTTCTGGCACCCCTATAGGATCTTCAGAACTGAAAGGTTTAAAATTGGTTTCACGCGCTCCTTAGCGTAAAGATCAACACTGCCGTATTCACGGTAAAGGTTCACATTCAACAAACGAATGTAGGGTTTTGGCGGACACTCTCAGAACAGTCCAACCCGGCCAACGTATTGACAAGAACACTCGTTCTTCTGCTACTGGGACAACCACACCCCAACCACCCACTGCTTCCCGTCCTCCAGCAATTCCCAACAACACGAAATTGTGTTACAAGGGTTGTGGCGCGACCTGGACCCGTGGTCATGTGTGTAACGTCGATCCCAACAACCCCAGGAATTCTTTGGCGATCCGCACAACGCGTGTTGAGGACAGCCCCTCTGACAGCACCAATGATATTCAAGAAGAAATTGAAGAAGACATTGAAATGGCAGCCAAAGAGATTGACACCGCGATCGCGGATTCTTGCAGCATGTGTAAGTTACACACATCCAGTATGGATTATTCATTCCCAAAAACTGGTTCTTATTATGTGCCTATCACTTTACAGGACCAAAACCTACGAGCTCTTCTGGATTCAGGTGCCACAGTTAGCACTGTTTCTCGTGCCCTTTGTTTAGAAAACGGTTGGCAAATTCGCCCCCAAACAGGCAAAATAAAGCTTGCAGCTCAAAACCAATTTGTTTCGCGTGTTGGAAAGACTCCACCCATAAAAATTGTTTGCAATAATATTCCAATCTACCACTCTTTCGAAGTGTTTGATCTAAATGATCCTCTCGCCAATATTTGCATTGGTACTGATCTTATGACACGCCTAGGTATTCACTTCATTGGTTTACCTGTATGCTGGCACCAACCCGGTTTACCTAAAGCACCGGAAACTAAAGAACCTCAAGACGACCTTGAGCCAAACAATTCACCAGTTGGCACCCCCACTGAACGCACACTTTTAATGAAAACGATCCAACCCTTGCTGGATGAAAATCTAAAAATACCAAACTCTTCATTCTGTACCGTTCCAGAATCTATTGTCAGGTTAGACACCCCACCTAACCAAACTGCTTATCGAAGACAATACGATCTTCCCCACAAACTGCTACCTCTTTTATGAGAGCAAGTGAACAAATGGCTCACTGACGGCATCATCACCCGTGCACCAGTGAATACCAGATGGAATAGCCCTCTGACTTTCGCACCGAAAAAGGACGCGTATGGCAATCTAACAGGCAGACGACCTTGCCTAGACCCACGCCACATCAACAATCTGCTTCCAGATGATCGTTTCCCACTTCCGTTAATTAATGACATCTTTCAGAAGATGCATGGCGCAACAGTGTTCTCCACACTTGACCTGAAAAATGCTTTTCATCGGTTTCAAATTTATGAACCTCACCAACACAAAACTGCCTTCACTGTCGATGGCATACAATACATGTTCCGCGGTTGTCCTTTTGGACTCAAACCCATCTCCTCAAAATTTCAACGCGTCATGAATTATGTCTTTCACGGACTTAACTATGTTACTACGTTCGTTGACGATATCATCATCTTTTCCAAAACACTGGAAGAACACACGGAACACGTTGCAGATGCAATCCGCCGTCTCACTGCTGTCAATCTCATACTCAATCCAGAGAAATGTCACTTCACGCAACGCGCTGTTTATTTACTTGGTTTCTGCGTGGATGCAGATGGTATTCGCCTTGACCCGCGCAAGGTTACAAACGTCCAAACTTGGCCACAGCCCAAAACAGGCAAAGATATTCAAAGGTTTCTTGGACTTGTCAATTACTTCCGAGTGCACATACCTACCATTTCCACTCTTACGGCACCACTTGACAAATTACGCAATGCTGGTAGCCTTGAAAACCTCTGGACATCACAGCACACTGATACATTCAATCGTGTCAAGGCAATTTTGGAGAAAGCTCCTATCCTCAGCCATCCAAACATGGATGAACCCTTCTCGGTTGCTACAGACGCATCCAACGACGGTATTGGCGCTGTCCTCTATCAAGTCATTAACAACCGCATTCATTACATCGGTTTCATGGCACGCTCCCTCAGTCGATCAGAGCGCAACTATTCTGTCACACAACGTGAATTACTTGCCGTTGTCTACGCCCTCAAAAAGTTTCACAAATTTCTTTGGGGTAACAAATTCACGCTCTACACTGATCATCGCGCTTTAACTTACCTGCACACCCAGGAAATTGCCAATCCAATGATGATCAACTGGCTTGATACCATTTGTGATTATACTTACCGTGTGGTACATCGTCCTGGCATCGCCAACGTTTTACCGGATGCTCTCTCGCGTCTGTTTGCACCACCTGTTCCATTTTCGGAGGGGGGTATTTCCACAAACACGTCATCTCATGACAATTCAGGAACACCTTCATCTACTCCCACACACGTTCTCACGCAACGCTTACTGAAACCACACGAGTATATGACACCTCCTACAGCAGAACGACAATCACTGCTGGAGAAAGCGCATCTTCTTGGCCATTTCGGTTCAGATGCTATCGTGAATGCTTTACACAGTGACGGAATCCACTGGAGCACTATCAAACAAGACGCACTTAACACAGTAGCCAAGTGTATTGACTGTCAACGATTCAACATCGGAAAACACGGTTATCATCCCTTACGACACATAACCGCAGACCAACCTGGAGACCACTGGGCTATTGACCTTGGTGACTTCAACACTACCACTATCAACGGTAATAACTTTGTATTAGTTATGGTTGATGTATTTTCACGCTTTTGCATTTTACGAGCGTTACCAGACAAATCCGCACTTTCTGTCGCTAGGCAACTTATTCAAGTATTCTGCGACTATGGTTTCCCGAAAGTCCTGCAATCAGACAATGGCACTGAATTTGTCAACGAAGTCATCACACTCGTTACAGAACACTCAGGAATAGACCACAGACTGGTAACACCATATCATCCACGCGCAAACGGCGTCGCAGAACGATGGGTAAAAACCATGAAAGAGGTTGTTGTCAAAAGATTGCAAGGTAAGAAACAAGATTGGGATTTGTATTTACCAAGTGCACAACTTGCTATCAATCTGAAAATTTCCTCTTTGCACAACACACGTCCTTTTGCGTTGATGTTTGCCCGTCAACCAAACAATTTCAAGGACTATCGTAAAGTAAAAGTGGGAAATGTACAACAGACTTCTAATGATACTCGGGCAATGACCAAACGCCTCGAACAAATGGAACGAGTAGTGATACCTGCTATCCATGAACGCATTAAAACAATGCAGAATAAACAAAGCAACAAGTTCGACAGTAATCATCGCATTGTTGAATTTCCTCCTGGAAGCAAGGTCATGATCGTGAACGTGTCTAGAAGCAGCAAAACAGACCCAAGATACGAAGGACCATTCACTGTTCTGAGACAGAACAAAGGAGGCAGCTATACTTTGGTTGATGAGCAGAACATGTTGCTTCCACGAGATGTCGCACCATCTCATATGAAACTTATTTCGCCTGACACAGTAGTTTCAGACGACTACTATGAAGTGCAGAACATCGTCAATCACAGGGAAGTGCGCAAAGGACACTACCAGTACTTCGTCAAATGGAAAGGTTATAAAGACGACGAAAATACTTGGCAGAACCCTGAGGATTTCAACGATCCTGCTATTATTGAAAGGTATTGGCAACGCCGATCAGGTACTGGCAAAAGGAAACAGGCCCAACAATCAGGACCTTCTACTACCAAACGTACCAAACGCATGTAGGCAAGTCTTTTTCCTCTACACTTTTTTCCCACTGGGTTTTTTCTGAGGTTTTTTATCGACGCGCCACAGTATTATTATCTAATACTTTCAACCATGCTTTTACTACATCAATTACTATCTTTCCAACGCTGTCAAGAAGCTGGTGGGGGGTAATGTCATATCTGACATGATTACATCACTATATTTAGTGGATAAAACATCAGGTCTAGACTGTCAGTGAACATATTGGCTATAATGCCTGTATGGATCAGGTTACACTAACATCTTCATAATCTATTCATCTGTTGCTGGGACCCTAGCGGACACAGAATATCAAAAGACAGAAGATTAACGTGTCATTACCGATCATACAGATTTTACAAAAGATATTAGTAACTACCCCAACCCACTTTTACCCGCATGCGTTTCTAAAGATATTTAAAGAGAACAGTCATTCGTGAAATAAAGAACATCTTTTTCAGTCTCGCTTATTCTTAGCGTCCTGTTATTTTCGTTTTATACGTAACATTGGTACTTTGCTCAACAAAGCGGCAACCTTGTCCTTATAACGGAAATACTGCTCTCTGGTCTATTTCTCTGTAAGTTAAACATGTATGGATAAGATGGAAATAAAAAACCTTTTTGGCAACTGTGTCTGCCGACGGAAGCTTCACCGAATCAACCGTTGGTGCTGACTGTGCCATTTCAAGTAATCTGTGTAGTTCCTCGTTTTCGCTGATATTGAATGGTAGCTTAGCCTTCACAAGGAATTTGACAAATTGCTCATGAAACTGCACTTTGTCGAAAGTTCGAGGTCGTTTTGTGCCAATTAGAAACTTGTCGAGAGCACCAAGAACCCGTTTATTTTTGCCTGCATGAGGGCCATGATCCTTGGTGACATCGTGCTTGACGCGTAAATGTTTAAGTAGTCCAGATGTGCACGACTGGTTTGCTGCAAAATGCTTGCCACCACATCCAGGAAGAAGGCATCGAATCCGGCTTTTCCCATCTTTATCAACGAACCGCTCGCCATACTTGAATTTTAAAATCCAACTACCCTTGGCCTCGTCATTATCAATGTCAGTTGAAACAGATTCTTGAGACTGTGTATCCAGCATGAAGGATCCAGATTCTCCTAGGTCAGTGCCTGAAGCCATAGAGTCTAGCGACATCACAGATGACTCTCGTGCTATCGACATACGTTCTGTCATTGCCTGCTGACAAAGGTTAATCGAGACAGGGTACAATAAACGATAGTAATTTTACCCTATCTGAGAGAGCACCTCGAGGATCTCTGGAAGATTCACCGCGTTCGAAAACCATTATAAGTGTCTGAAAATCGTATTGAAAAAGATATTGACTTTTTATTGTAGGAGACTTCTCAGTATTTATACTATTTGTCAATTTGGCATTTTGACAATTAAAGTACTTAAAAGGTTGACAGCTTTGCTTCAAACGATAATACGGCCTGTCTTTCTAAAAGAGGAGCAAGGCCGATGATCTCATTGAACAGATCCTACGGCTATCCATTTTGGGTAACTTCTACGGCCTTTTGCTGCTACTGCGCGAAGCCAAAACAGGGATACAGTACGTACGTCATTTCACTTACCGTGTCCAGCGCATACCATTTGCCTGATTTACGACCATCTCCATAGAAATTCATTAATGACGAAATGCTCATTTCATCATCTGAATGAATTAGTAGAGCGCAAAACCAAGGCTCATCTTAGCCAACTGAAATGAGTGAAATGCCAAGCTAATCTCAATGTAAAACAGTTTTTGAACTACGATGACTGTATTTTCTACAGAAGTTATTCTCTTTTCACAATAATCACATTATATACAGGTTTTATACTCCTTGGCTTTCCAGTAAAAAGGTTCCTATATAGTCCTTTTCTCGTTTTCCCAAGTTATAGTTTGATTAATTCGGTTCGGTTCCTCAGTTCCTCGGTTCTTCTCGGTTCGGTTCGGTTCGGTTCCTTCACTATGACGGTTCGATTCGGTTCTGCCGAAGAACCGAGAAGAACCGAACCGTACGGAACCCTATTGTTGAAGCTGTTGTCGGTCACAAAGAAATTTCAAAGGGAAATTATATTTACAGAGTAAGATGGGAAGGCTATGATGAAAAGGACGACACATGGCAGGAGCCAGACTCCTTCAGCAGTCCAAAGCCTATAATGGATTACTGGGAACGACTTGGTTCTAAACCAAATAACAAGACAACGCGTCAGACACGCACATCATCAAACACACGTTCCGAAAAACGTCTGAATAGAAACCAGACAAATACACGACCAACAAAACGTACACGCCATTAATACCTTCACAAACTATTACAGTTTTAACGGTTATGTCTAACCTGGAAGGGGGTAATGTGGTATACGTCGCCGTCGAAGTGTGACTTCATAGTACTTGTGTTCCATGAACAGGATGATCGGAATTAACGTGTTTCCATTTACAGTGAACTTCTCTAGTTTGGAACACTGACTACACCTCTTCTCTAAATCAGAGATCTATCACCGAGGATGAAGACAAGGTGACACTGCTCTACTGCAGTTATTACACTTAGCTAAATCATACACCTATCGCCGAGAAGAACGTTCACTAATTACAAATCCCGCATAAGATCAAATAATTATAAATAGGCAGACAAGTTGAATGAAATAAAGATATCCAACAGTCTCAAAAGATTCTATCCGTCCCTTTTTCTATACACATATAGCACAACAAGGTTTTACCTAAAAGCAATCTGCGAGGACTCAATAGCTTATTTCAGATATTATTCTCAGTAGATCTTTCCTAGAACAGACTATAACAGCAGTGGCTTTACTGTCGGTCATTCTCTGCTTATAAATGGGAAATATTGTGATAAAAAACATAAATAAAGATGCTCGAATCAGCAGAAATCATCCAATGCCTTCTGACAGCCCATCAAGCTTTGTGTGGATCAAATCAAGAATTCTCAGCTTATACGACATACGAGCTGTATGTTGCCTATATAAATAAACTAATCCCTATTGCAATACGGCTGAACATTAGTAAATAAGCAGCATATGGAGAACTTTGGGTGAGTCGTATACAAAGGTTGGGAGAGTTACTGTTTGATGGAACGGCTCAGATACGGCGCAGCATACTTAGCTAGGCTTAGTGATCTGGTCAAATCAGTAGTACCATAACAACATCAACATATGGTTGACGTTATTTCATAGTTGCCAAATACAATAAGAAACGTTTCTGGTATAGCATATGAATCACAGAGGAAGATAGCACGTATTCCGAAAAAACTTATTAAGTTACTTTATTTGTGAGCACTTTATAACGGATGCTGCCATAGTATAACAAATTCCTATAATAGGCATTGTTGTGAGTCACACAATGAGACTGAATTTAAAAAAAGAAACCTGTTATATGTCCGTCATAGCGACAGATGCCGGCCTTCGCATCCTGTTTATAAAATAAGCAAATTACTTGTGCAGATAACTAACAGTAACACCTACCAGTATGGTGGCTTTCTGAAGACGACTGTACGCACCTATAGTAAAGATATATTAGCTGTTAAAGCTGCCACACTTTAAATATGTCGGTTACCTTTGAACGGTGGTATCGGCAATATTGGATATTCCAGCGTCAAAATGGCTGGGATCAAATGGTGGCAACGTTATCCTCTCTGCAGAAAA
>MZZL01000064.1:0-46742 GCA_002749535.1 Apophysomyces variabilis | reverse complement strand
CCGTTTCTTGCGGAATGTCCTTGCAAGTGTTTTTTCATCGAGCGATTTTGCCGTGATACGTATCGGCTTTGGTAGCTGGAGCATGTTAGTAGGAGAGACATCGATATCATCATCGTGATCATTGACGTTATTGACACCCAGCATCGAATATCGATTGTAAAGCTGTAAATGGAAATCTGCTCTTTGTCTCGTAATAGGCACTGTAGTCGACAGCACTTGCAAACCGTAATCAGTGCCACTGAACGTCAGTACATTGTTCTGATCTTCTAAAAGTGGCCCAAGATCTGATCGGCCTACGCTGTCTTCACAGCCGGGGCATCTCCCACTTTGGGGTCTGCACAGGCTATCCTCCTCCTCCTCCTCCTCCTCATCCTCCTCGTCGTTATCATCGTTGTGATTGTCCTTCTTTTTCTCCTTTTCTTTTTTGTATTTGGTATCTTCTTCATCACCATCTGCTTCCTCCATTTTCTCGTCTTCTTCTCCTTTGCTTTTTCTCTCTTTTCTGCCAGCAGGACTTTTACCTTTTTTCTTTTGATGCGCTTTCACCAACTGTACGATTCTGTATATTAATATACGCTTTTATGTTGATGCAAGTTTGTATTCAACGTTACCTGTTCCAACTTGTACTTCTTCCGTCTTGCATTTGCTAACCGATCGTGTACTTGATTCAAAGCCATTTGTTGGTTTGACCAGTTCAATTTTGCAGCTTTTAAAGCTTCATAGCTCAGTTTCTGCTGTTGATATGCTGCTTCCTTTTCAGTAACGTTTTCATGTTTGTCTGCCTTTCTTTTGTCCCTTATGCGCTTTTGACAAATAGCTTGATTTTCCTGATAGCTAGAGCGCAAACCTGCAACTAACTTCGTGGCTTCTTTCACAAGCTTGGTGTGTTGACATTTCAACGTTTCAAGAGTTTTTACATCCTTCTTTGTATCATCGAGAGTCTTTGCTAACTCAGGCGTGCTTTGTTGTTCGATGCTCGGCTCTTGGACGTAGGGTTCCTTTTTCCTATAATACTTCTTTCGTCTCGCCTCGTACCGTGATTCTATGGGTCTTCTTTGTTCACAAACGTTACCATCAATAATTGCTGTTTTCTGCGGAGTTACTGTGATGCGCCAGCGTGGTACCAACCCACGCTCCTTGCATGTTTTTTCAATAGCCTCTACGTTGAAAAACGATCCAATCACTGTTCGCTTTTCTGCTATTGCTTCGTCTCTGTTTGTGAACACTGAGCCGTCTGCCTTGTAAATATCAAGCTGGGCATAGCTTGACCCAAACATTTCATACATGGCTACTGCATCTAGTGGTAGTGCGTGAACAGAAGCAGGGCTGATTGTGGGACATATCGAAGCAGTGAACTCTTGATATCCAATCGAACAGAGCAAAGCGTTCGCCAATACTACGAAATTGAGACGCAGCGGTATACAAGGAGCAATTTGTCCCCTAATGACGTACGGCCTTAATGCGTTTGCGATATTCACCACGGTATCGATTTCTTGAGGAGAAAATGCATCGTCCGCATGAGAGGTAGCTAGCACATCTTCCACTGTTACATGGCCGCTGATCTTATCTGACTGTAGGAGGGCTTTGGTAATAGCTTGCAGGATACCGAGCTTTCGCCTGCTTGGCTCACTTGTCTCCTCCTTCTCCTCCTCCTCCAGTTCTTCTTCTATTTGTTCGAACACACCGATGTGTGTTTCACCGAGGGATATCAAAATCTTCGCTTGCTGCTCCTATTTTGCCACGTAAGCATATATCCTAATCAATAATGAAGTTTACCTCTTCTTTTGTAACCGACGCTCGGTTGTTCATTTGCTCTACTTTTATTGATTTTGGGTTGGACCTGGACTCCGATCGCGCCAGCAATTGGTTTTCGAGCCGTTCGATCGCCTCAGCACACGTCGCCGCACGCGTGGCTAGCCTTACCAAGATATCATCTTCTTCTTCCTGCTCGATCTGCTTCTTCAAGTTTCGCAATTGCTTTTTCTCGTTTTTTAATTTCCTTTTGATAGCTTTTTTCCGATATTGGTACTTGATCACTTGTTGCTGCTCGATTTCTTTTTCTCTTGCTAGTTTTGCCTTCTCTCTGATTTCTCGTACTTTTTCTTCACGCCTTGGTGCAAGATTAACACGGAGTAGAACACGCAATAAGTGATTCATGCTTCTGTTGTAAAGAGATCCTGCCCACATATTCTTTAAATTCGTCGAAAATTGCTTCATGTAAAAATGAGACGTCCTGCAAAGACCATCGGGAATTACAGGCTGATTGTCAAGAGTTTGATCATGGAACTGCATCCATAAGTAGTGTTTTTCTTTGCTCACGTTTCCTTTTGTGCCAAAATATAACCCGTGCAGAAATTGGATATGGTTCTCATTGAACATGGAAAGTAGATCGTTGTTTCGCCTGCCTGGCATCTCGTCAAGAAACTGCGAAAGATTATCTGGCATTGGGGCTACAGGTACAAAATAGTCATCTACCAGCATACTTTCGTCACGTAATTTTTCTTTGGGTACAACTGTACGGATATCGAAGCCAGTTGATGTTTGGTCCAATTCAGCTTTCACTGAACCTGATGCTGGGTCTAGAGACAAGGAAACTGACACGTATTTCAACATGGTAGCACGTACAACAGTTGCCAAGTCGGACACATAATCCGTCATTTGCACGGACGTCGACTCTACCGTGTGCATAAAAATCCTTTTCAGATTTTCGTCAAGATCCGGCCGCAGTACGGATTTCAAAGGAACTGTACATGTCCTGAAAAGGTTATCCGAGTCTTCATCTTTCTTTTTGGGTCTGTTCTGCTTTCCTTCAGCTTTGACCACAGCCAAGACATCATCGAAGTTATCGACCGCGCATTGTCTCCAAAATTCGCCTGTTTTATGGGACGACGAGAGTCTAGAACGTATCTGTTTCTCTATTGTCCCTTTAGGGACGCCCGCTTTTTTGTCTGCTTCCTCAAAACTTCCTCGAGGGATTCTGTCTGCTTTTTCAAGAGCTTGTCGCAAACGATCCATCCTTTTTTCTTGAGCCTTCAGTCTCTTTTCTTTTGTTTTGGCAGACTGTTTTCCTTTCTTTGTTTTTCTAGAATTTTTTGTCTCATTTTTCCACAGTTCGTTTGCTATAGTACTCTTCAACTTCTGTAAAAGTACTCCAAGCAAGGTATTTTTGGCTTGATCGTAGGATATCTGAGGCTCTGTTTGCCTTTTCCTTTTTCTTCTGGCGCTACCGCGTGGTGTAGGTAATTGTATTTCGTTCATAAAAAATACAAGAAATGTTGGATCTAGTTCTCAAAAGTAGAACGGAAAGGTGATATGCGAATTGTTCTCTGAACTGTTGTCCAATTTTCACTTGACAGATTGGACTGCGAACTTTTCTGATAAAAAAAAAACTGAAACTTTATCACTTTATTTATCGTGGCTAGCTCTCATGTAGTTGAAAAGGAGAAAGAAGATAACGAGAAAAATTCGATTCGGACAACAGAGAAAAAATGGACAAGTCTTTATAACGGTTGGCAAAGAAGGGAAAGACCAAGGATACAAAGTATAAAGAACCTAGGTTATAGTGATTGCTATTGAGAAAGAAGCGGCAATACGAATAAAGAAAATCACAGGGAAGCAAGGGATAAAGGTTAAGCTGACTTGAATATTCATGATCGCACTCCCACTTTTATTCCTTACCTTTTACTACCTTTATATCCAACCAATCTTGGTTCATGGAAAAAGATGGAAAAGGTTCGCTTGCAACGTATCAGCGAAAGAAGAAAACAAAGTACGAGAGCAGAAAAGGCACACAATTAAATGTCTTTGTGTCGGATACAGGCCGCATAATTGCTCCAGTTGGTTGGGTTGATTTAGCCTTGCATCAAAAGATCGATAAAAGCCGGGCACTTGCTGTACCCTTCCATCTCAAAATCAAAGACCTGCATGCTCCAGAAATCGCGTGGCCTCTGTTCGCAGTAACATCGTACATTGCAACAGAAATCTCATACAGTTGCGTAAACGCGCCTCCGTGTTTACATAAAGGTAATACATGGACAAATTGAGCGGTACTTCACATGTATAATCTTTTTGGATTGCCCCCATCAACGGTCGATGTAATTGTATTTTTTCTCATAGACTTGTGGGTGATTTTTACTCTGCTGCCACATCTTCAAGTCCTTCCCATAAGAATGCCGATGTGAGTGTAATCTCAACGCTGTTTGAGTAAAGTAAAGACGGCAATCAACTTTTACGTACGAATCCCCCGTAAAATGTCCAAATTGCTAAGGTGTACCGTCGTTTTCTTTGGGATATCCTTGTATGGAAACCACTTCTTCAAGACTAAGTTTTGCCTTGATTACGATGTGACCATCTGCGTACTGCTGACCGCTACGATAGACCTACAGAAAATTCAGCAAGAAAATGCGTCCTACGGTTTAAATAAAGAATGAAATAGTAAGCACGTTATAATGAATTGCTTTCTGTTTCGATTTATATTGCGCTTTTGTGTTAGAGCTCTGCATCTCCGTTTTCAAACCCAATGCATGCACCACAACTTCATGGTCCCGCATACAGTTTTGAATCGACTCCTATAATGCAGGCTCAATAGCATCAGCACTACTGCTTGCAACCGTTAGAGGGATATCTTCCTGCTGTTAGTCTGGGGTACATGCTTCGGAGGCACTGCTGTTGAACGATAATATTTGGAACGTTCGATGTAGTGCTTCACTAGCCTTTTAAAGATCTAGTTATCAAAAACTTTTAAGGAAAAAGGAAAGGAAAAGAAGTACATTTACAATCTTTATATAAAGAACAGCCATTTTGGGGAAAACGTACCCGGTTCGTTGATATATCCCCGCCATTACTACACTGTCTTATCTAAGTCAATAAAAACTTAACTTTAACTAGGAGATTTTCTCCAAGTTCAAAGAACCAAATACGGCCAGCTTCCAGATTTCTGATTATGTGAAGCTATGGTACTTTGTAAAAGGTATTTAAAAAGCTTAACACCTCGCTTATCAGTGTCAATGTATATGACTGAAAGCCCGAACTACTGATGATTTGATTCCATTTTGCGTTTAATAAGGGCAGCGATGTGTTGCAAATTCTTGCTGGCACACGACAATAGGCATGTGTGTGGAAGAAACGCTATACTACAGATTAACCGAATGCTAAATAGATAACCCATTCAAACAGAAGCTTACTATAGTTTGAATTCGATCTGTTCTTTCTCTTTGTTTTTTAGCTTCCATTTCTTTTTTTCTCCAAGAAGATTAAGAAGACAATGGTGAATGAAGCTCACATTATCATTAGTTTATCCACAGTTGTCTGCTTTGGATTCCTGTTGTTATGTTCCCTTTTCTTTATATATTTTTTTAACCTTATACACCTAACCTTATCTGAATTTAGATTTAGGTGGAAGTGACACACACAGAGATACTGTGAAGAGAGAGTTTCTGAAAATGTACGATCCCTGGATCATGGCCGGTCTTTGTTGAGTATTTCAGTCTGGTCACAATTTGACTGGTGACCTAAGTCATGACCCACTCCCTGTTACACCCTAATAGTACATTGCTGATAAACGAAAAGATACAAACTATTACCTGTATTAGAACAAATGGAGGTACTACTAATTATACTGTCTATTGAACAACTTTTTACGCTACTCTAAATAAATTTTGCGTCCATGCAAGAATCAAGTTTGCGCTAAAAGGGATAGAAATATGCGTCATTAGTAAATGTATTATGCGGGAAATATATTTTACTTACCTCAACTTGGTCCTTCCGTGGACACAAAATTCATTTGAGCAGCGTAAAAAATATGTTTATGGTTAGTAAATGGAAGGATAGCTTGACATCTTTTTTACTTACCCCCGAAGGGTAATCCTGCCCAAAGACAGGGGCCGGCCATGCACCTGTGTCGGTGGGGGCGACGAGAAAGAGACACGGCTTCCATGAGCGGTCTGTTTGTGTGTAACGCACTGCAGAGGACTTGAAGCGATGCAATACCTGGCGAGGGCTTGGAAGAAGAAGATAATGAATAACACTGTACATAAATAAACAACATTTATTTTTCACTTGCCAAGTGGAGTGCAGGGAGCTTACTCACACAACCAAGGTGGTTCGGGACAGAGGTCATGCAGGCTAAAGGTTACAGAAGAGGGGTATCAGTCATTCTGTACATATGATCAATGCGAAGTACATACCGGGGATGTTTTTGGAGAACAGAGCCAAAGAGCCAAAAAGGTGTTGTCCCTTCGCTTTTAAATTGTACGTGATTAATGAAACCAAAAATCACAGTCATGGATAAGAAATCGATGGATGTCTTATGGATGACAACAATTCAGATATAAGACAACAATTCTCCCAAGAGTAAAATGGGACTCAGTCTGACAGAAAGTCTGGAACAGAATGGAACATCTGTAGAGGAAATAAACCCTCTTCGTTCGCTTCTATACGTCATTGATGCTATCATATCCATTTGTGTCAGTTATGGTATTAGAAGCTGTCAGGGCAATGGCACCCAGTTCCGGTTCTGCTCAATTGTATTGCCTTATATTCCACTTTGATATTCCCTGCATGTAGTTATGTTCTTTTTTTTTTCTATTTTATCTTAAACTTGGTCTATTAAAGAATCACAAAAGATTGGATTGCCACGGAATGAACGCGTACTATCTTGTCATGGATAATGTACCCATCCATACACCAGTCAAGGTTAAGCAGTTGGCCGAAGAAAGAGATACAAATATCTCTATGTTCCTCTCTACTCTCCCTTTCTCAACCCAATAGAAGAGTTTTGGGCCAAAGTGAAAGCTGGGGTAAGAAGGGAGCCCCTACAAGTTGACGATAACCTTCAAGAGCGTATTGTTCAAGCAGCGCGAAAAGTAAAGCGCTCAGACTGTCAAGGATGGGTCAGACGCGCTGAGAGATTTTTCTTTAGATGCAAAAATAGAGAAACACTTCTTTAAATAAATTCGTCTTGCTGTGGTTTGAAATAAACTATCTCGGTAGATAGTGAACCTGGACACGACTGTACGCAAAGAAGGGTAGTCTGACCGCAAATATTTTCATCCAATCATGCAAAAGCCAGTAAATCGCTGAGCAGTCAAAGTTTGGTCTAGACTTGGTAAGAGCATTGTACTTTATTTCCGAAAATTAAAGTCGCATCTAGCAAATTCACTTGGCGCATTTTGGAAACTGGGCTTGACGCTAACAAATCACATTAACCATCGTGTTATAAGAGCTCGAACTGAACAATTCTACATAACTGTCGAAAACTAACAACGCCATACCTATCTCCCACCAAGCAAATGCCAGATCCATATGTAAATTTCATTTCCAATAGATTGCGACTTTGATGTTTATATTTTGCAAAATTTATTTTTGGGAAATACTGTATAAGCCAACTGTGGCCTATTGGTTACGTTCAACTACTTCTACAGTTCGTTTGCGAGTTAAACGCAGGAACGTGACGGCAGCAAAAGGGGGAACTTATGGTTATTTAATATATGTAGGGTGCACACCACAATACCTTTCAATTTTTGCCGCAATTTGGAGCCACGTACCTCATTGCGCAAAGAGAAAGATATGTTAAACGCTTAAACAGCGAAAATGATTACCGTTATTACCCTAATCTACAAACAGTTACCATTGGAGTTGACTGTTTTAAACGCCTTCTTTTTCTATATTTTATTATGGCAAAGGTGGTTCCACCATTTGGTGTTTTGAGCTGCGGCAATTTCTCGAAAATTATAAAAAGGGAACCCCAGATATAAGCGGGACGCTTATTTCTTTTTTTATTTTTTAACTTAATTTACACTTCTCGTTGTTATTCAGATCCCATACAGGTTATTGCCGTTCCCAATTGAAACATATACCACTTCGCAATCTCTGTCTAATAGATCCAACGTAGCAGTATGAGCACTATAAACACAAATCAACTCTTTAGCACCGTGGCAAACATGCCGCTCATCAATGGAAACGACGAGTGGCTCACAGCGTTTCTGGAGCAGGTCAACGGAAATCTGGTCGCACTGCAAGAAGTGCAGCAGGCTCAATTTATGGCTCATCAGAAGGAAATGACTGATCTTCGCCGGCAAAATGATTGTCTACTGGCAGCAGTAACATCAATGCAAAAAAAAATAAACGAAATCGAGACGCGGAATCAAGGCAAGCAGTCAAATCTCAGAATGAATGCACAAGCCAATATGATCATAAATAATCAAGTGGAATCAAATATCCCCAAAAACGTACCACCGACAAGGCTTTCAAAACCAAATAGCACAAGATCGAAAAAGAAAAAACGAAAGTCAGCCTTGCGGTTGATCTCTGAATGGGTGGAGAGGATTCTTTAAACTTTCCTCCAACTAATTTTGACAAAGACGCGCAGCTATCCATGACACATTTTCATTTAATATCACCCTGTACCAAAACATCCGATACCGACAAACGCTGTAACATACTTGGCACGGAAACAGCGCCTCAAGCTTATGAACTATACGCAGTACGTCTTTTTGCGTGTAACGAAGAAAGTGAGCTCCGGGAGGGTTTGCATCTACCGACAACTCGTCGAATCTGTTTTTCCTGCAAGAACCGAAAACTGGCACAGTGGCTATGCTCTTGGCGGATTTGTATTACCTGACATGCAGACACAGTTGTCTATTTCCTTGTTAGTAAACCCAGACTCGCATTTCAGCCGATGGCTACGGTAGTCATATTTCCCTATGAAAACTCCCTTTCCTATCATTTATGGCAATGTCAAACTGCAGCAATATTTGCTGTTATTCTATTTAAAGTTTAAGTATCTTCGGCAGAGTTCGGCTTAGCACCTTTACTTTACTGCCTGAGCCATTATTATGTTTTAGGGCAATATTCGAATACATACGCAATAAAAGCGATGTACAGCATCTGTCAGAATTAATAGTTTTGGTCTAAGTGATGGCCCTCAATGATTTACTGCATCTCATGTCTTTATATAAGAGACTACCTGGAAAAGATACAATAAATGTTTTAGATTTAGATGTTCTTCTCTTAGGAACAAAACATACGTGCTCTAAGGTCATTCTGTATGTAAGGGATGGATGATAAATTATGGCAAGCATAAGCTCAGTAGACAGGCCGAAAAGATCCGAATACTCTTTGGTACAATGTTCCAAAGAAAAGCACGAATAAAAAGGTTGTCGTCATACAAAGAGCTCAATATCAGAAGCCGCACTGCATCACTGTAAAAAGAGCGTAAAGCCATCTTTCAACTAAGCAGAAACAAGACAGCGTAGTTTGGGAGTGAAGTTAGACGGACGTTCACTTTTGAGATCATGTGTGGGTTTCATATATTATCTTTATTAATAGTAGGAATCGTTATCAATGCCAGATCTTTTCACAAGCGAAGATGAACAAAACCTAAGTTTGCTACCCAAAAATGGCCGAAAGTCACCTATACGCTTGAGTGTTCTGTCTGTTAGGATTACTTGTCTATATGTTTTCAGAATAGTGTATCGATTCATTGTCAAACAGCTTTTACTAAAAAATAAGGTTAAGGAACATTATTTGATTCGTTGTGTAGGCTCATGGAGGGTACATAGTACTAAGTCAATAGTTGTAGTTGAACGACAAGCCAGTTTCTTTGTACATACGGAATTTTTCAAGTTTGACAACTACCATGCGAATTCACCAAAGCTATTTTCAGCAAGTGTTATTGAATTTGCTGTGGTAGGAAAATTTGATTGTAGAGGATACAAATGACTCAATGCATGCCTCCATGCCGTTGGTTTATTTGAATTTGCGACTTTAAAAAACAAAAGTAAGAACAGGAACGGTAACGCAGAAAGACGAAGTTCATAAAGGGTTTGAGGCACAAATACAGGTACAGGCTTTTACGATCAACGTCAACCGCCATGAATGTGTCAAACGTAGATTTTCCTCTGCCTCGAAAAAGCCCGCATAACTTTTTCTGCTATCGAATTCTTCTTTATAGGTCCGCTGTTTCTTGTTAAGGCTAAGGCGACGGCGTCTTCCGTTTGAAATAAGTCTCCAGTCCTGGTGACTGATAGTTCAGTAAGCTCGTTACTTGACGCGGATGTGTTATCTTCAGCAATCTGCTGATTAACATCGTCAAACTTTTTCTGCAACGACGCAAGAATTGATAACAGCTGTTCGTTTTGCTGCCGCAGCTCAGCTGACTCTTGTTGTTGGACTATAGCCTGTGTATAAATTTGCTCTTGTATGGCGGACATTTTGTCAAAGACTGCTGCAATTTGAGGAAACACGGTATTGTGCACATCATAGATAGCGTTGGAATGTTTTCTTCTAAATGCAATGGCGACAGTCATTGTGCGGTGCTAGATATCTTACTTCGGGTATATCTGATTGTGTGCAGAAGTAAAAAGGATTGGCGTGTACAATGAGAAAACTCGTGGTACGAGAAGATGAGAGCCAAAAAGGTCGTCCATTCCCGATAATCACAGGTGTATTTATATCAAAAAGGCATTCATTCCTTGCGAAACCAATCTGACATGGCAGTTTCATGTGTTGAATCCAGTTCCGTAGATATGTGTAACTCAACGCCAGAAAGGCAATCACTGCGGAATCTGGCGCAGTCCAAGATGGTTGCATAGAATGATTTTTACTAAGGAGAGATACAACTGATGAGTAATATTTGACACATGTATTCCAAGGATCCCAGCTGGCCTACTTACTTTTTCCATCAGTACAAACAAAATAAAATACAACATTGCTTCACAGTTAGAACAGTAAATTTACTGTCTGTCTGTAGGAAAGGTTTTTATGGTAGCTATTGAAGTGGGTTAAATTGTGCGAAGCAAATATTCTCAGCACCAAACAGTAGTAGAGCCACCATGGACTTACATATACGTACCATTCTAGATTTGTGACCGACCAGGTTTACCAAGCAAGCACCATCAACCTCACCTTCCGAATATCCGCTTGATACCGAGTTTGTTTGGATTTGAACATCATGCATTTAGGTAAAGAAAAACGTAACATGACGCAGCTACGGTATACGGCAGATGAAGTCAAATACCCATACTGTGGTATAGGCATACCTTTTACAGTAGCCGAGTATGCATATGTATTAGTATATTACATGCACACAGAAGGCGCTCTCTATCTTTTTAGAAGTTAAAGGTGCCTCACTAGCAACAGCGCTTAACATAAATATATTTCCACTTAACAGTTTCCATTCTTGCAGAAATAAAAATAGATCGAGGTTACACGTTTATCGATTAGCCAGAAAGCCTTCATCCAAAGTCATGTTAAGGCCAAGCCCAGTCGTTTCCTCCGTGTGCTAGTCGAAAACCGTGATCAAATTCCGGACACTAACAATTTAGTAACGTCTCGGCAAAAAGCTATCTTAGCTAACCTAAACCGGACGTTTGATCACATGTCACTTCATCGACGTTGTGATTCTAGCCCAAACACCTTCCTTAGCTCCACTATTTGCAGTAGCTGATTGGTGAACCATGCATAAACGCTAGATTACTGTTTGCGATTTCATCGTGTGCTATTGTCTACAGTGCGATAATGCAATAGCTTTAGCACAGTAGACCGATTGGGTATGAAGCGTGAAGATGTTAGGAAGTGGTTAAAAGCAGTATTAAACTATATATAAGCAGAAATAGAACAACCAGTATCCAAAGAGTCCATGGACCGTTTTTTGCTTTGATGCATTCAAAAATGCTGCGTAAAAGCAGACAAGAAGCTATTCGCTAGGCAGACAAGCTGAACTTCGTTAGAAGACACACTAGCTCGCACTCATTCTTTCCGGCCAGGGTGGGTGAGGTGAAAACAGTGGAGCTAGTTTTTGACCAGCATCTGACTGTCCTAGCGATATGATGCAAAATGTACAGAAAGACTAGTAGATTCTATTTTTCTTGGCTTGCTTTGTCAGCCATTCAGTAAAGTGCCGCATACACACTTTCTCTTACTCTAGTTTGCCTCTGAGCACTATTTCTGCTAGCCTGTAGCTATTCGTTTCATTCAATAGAGCCTTGAATGTTTGCTATATAATAGTATCGCTTGTTTGGTCCAGCACATTTAGCAGACTTGGCTCATGTATAGTCTGATCAAGTTGACTGTAATGCCTTATTTAAAGCTGTCAAGAGGACTAAATCTTCTCTCTCGCCAACTTGGATAAAATTTTCGCTTCTAATGATGATTTTCCAGGTTGTACGCCTGTAGTAGACTGCCTTTCGCCGGTCCCTGTCTATGACACCGTGCTCATGTATCTTTATATCCATTCCAACATCCAAAAAATGCATAGACAGACGGCCTGCTGACGTGATTTTCCCATCATGTGAAGTCTTTTGGTCCAACTTCAAAAGAATTGTTACAAACTGTATTCACTATTGTAAATTATCTCCTTACCTATGAATTAGCTAGAAATCTGACGCCAATAGCTGGTCGTTCAAAGCGTTTAAACGTAGGTTCAAAATGAGTTCAGCGGAGTCAAATCTGCTCTGTTGGAAACGGCGAATCTATCCAACTGAGGCCGTCACCTGCAGTAAATTTACTTTAACCTCTAACAAGGATGCAGGCAACGAGTAATGCACAGGATTTTTGCGTCGAATGCAGAGATCAAGAGGTGAGATCTTGTTTAGAAAATTCTACAGCACCTACACAACCAGATCTCGAGCGTTGTGCTTAGTATATGGAGCTCAGTAGACCTAGTCCACGTTATCGAACATATTCGTGAACTTACTGGTCCCGTCTTCGCTGCAATTAATCCATTACTTTAATCTATAGGCATCTATTTTTTGCGAGCAATGCGATGAAGACTTTTGCGAAGTTTGCCATGGTTTGTCGACGTTTAAATCTTATGACACCTTGTTCATTCCCACTTGACAATAGCGATGCTGCATCGCACGGGTAATCGTCGCAAACATATTACGAAAAATCTTAAACTACCGGTGCCTACCAATGGAGAACACGTTAATGTTACGAAAGTCACTGCAGGCAACCCAAATACATCCACCGTAAGCAAGTGTGGCACTCTGCTTTTGGAGGGATCTGATAGTCAATAACAGGAAAACGAAAATAACGGTGAAGGAACAAATCTATTTATGAATTTGGATGGTACAGTAATTAATGGAGCGGGTGCAACTTTTGGAGAATGGATGACGAAACGGTAAGCGGCAGGATGAATTGGCGACATAACACGCTCAATGATGGTTTGTTGTTAGTGCAAAGTTTGTGCCCCTGAGATTGGATGCACAAGAGCGCAATTTAATGCGATTGTAAGCCATCCTCTTTGTAAAACTCTACTAAAAACTATACGCAGACTTGAGGCAGCCTTGAATGTTTCGGAATACACAGGTGATTGCGCTCTGCGGTATGGGGACTACAAGATCTGACTATTCACGATTTAGACAAGATCGATATTATTACGTATTCTAACAAAGGAAAACGCATCGTTACGCAGATTAGGGACTTGTGTGCAATTATTTCGGGGCTGCTTGCTTCTGGCGATTATAAAATAGGAGCTCAGCATTTCGCGAGGCAAAGCGTGAAAGAGAATGAAGAGTTTTTCCAAAGGGTTTTCGAAGTGGGCAGACGGTAGGAATTTGTATAATGATTATAGGCTGATGGTCAGGATAGCTTTAAAATCATGAATCCCGAAAAAATGCGTTCAACTTACGGAAAGTTGATGTACCTTCTGATGGTAAATGGATGTCATGATAGGCAAACATTGAATAAGGATCTAGGATTCTGTTATCCCGGAAGTTGAGGAAGCCCTCGGCTTCTCGTGTGTGATCCCAATCAAGACTGTTTATAGCTTTCTTAAAGAGAGAGAATCGGTAGATTTGCTTCACGATGATAATATTGCCCTTGCGACTCGTGAAGTTTCAACAGAGTTCAAGACACGAACACAGATTAACGCCGAGGTGCAGCGCAAAAGGGGTACTGTCGAGATGCTTTGCCAAAAATATGCGAATGAACGGATATCAGCGGAAGATATTGAGCGTTGTCTGGCATCCCTTTCAGATAATCATGCCTATTTGAAAGCGAATCGGTGGGTGGACTAGGTACAAACAATAACTGACTCTTTATGTTTTAGTGACCCATGCGATAAGATGTTAAAATATCTTTCAAAGTACTTTAATCAATCCAAGTCAGAAAGTGGTTATTCTTTAGCTATTATGGCTGGTCGTCATGGGCATCGCTTGACTCATTCGCATTCGACTCAATACGCTTATGTTCATCAATCTTTCAGTCTTTGGCGAGAAATTGTGCACGAAATGTTTATGCTTTGGAGTTTGGCTGATGAAGATTTGATCTGTACCAATCCATACCGTCTTACAAATACCGGTCAAGGATTGCAACGGATTCAGACCTGTCCGAATATTTCAAAGGCTATGCACAAAATACTGAACCGTGCTCAAAACAAATGCGGATCTTGGGTTGGCAGTAGTGTTGTGCATCTTGGCGATAGAAACGTACCTAATGCTTTCATGTTTATTGATAAGGTATGATCATCTTGTTATTATGTAGTGGATCACCTGATCAACCAAGATTGTTTAGTATAACCAAGTCTCCCGGATCTTAACGCCGATCGTCAATGTGTTGGACAAATTAGATCGATTGCAAGAGGATCCTGAAATAGCAAAGTACATCGAGGAAGAATATGGAGGTGTTGATCGTTGTCGGAAAGACATCCTTCGTAAGTACTAGGACTAACTTTTTTCGGTATGGTGTTGAACAATGTGTATCCTACTAGATGACTTTTTTCGGTATGGGTTTGACGGTTCTGGTGCGGATAACTATTTCGATGCTGGCAGCTGTATTGATGGGCGACTTACATCGGCGTGGAACTGTAAGCTTTCCCTATTTCCAATTGTAGATAAGTTTGCTAACATGAAATGGTAGGGTGTTCACAAATCGAAAAGAAAAAATTCTTTCCTATTTTTCTCTTAGCAGTAAGTTTTAGTCATATACATATGAGAATGGTAGATTGAATTTCTTTGGGACGATAGGGATTTATCGGTTTCGATGGAGACGGATGGAATTAATGCAAGAAAAAAGAAAGAAAAAAAATAAGTTAATCATAGAAAACAAAATAGTGCGTTGCCAAAGCCCTAAAAATTAAAGCGACGCGTGGGCAAAGATTTAAAACCATGTCATATTTCCCAAATGGACAGTTTGAATGGTCGATCTGGGATAAGCAGGGCATGGAAAAGAAAAGTTAAAGCACATTTGATTCATTCGATGACAAGCAAGGAGCAAAGTGTCTTTGATGCCGAAGCTCAAAAAACGAAGTTACATCATAATAATTGCAAAAAAGGGAAGCATGCAATTTGTATACGTTGCTTCACCGTGGAAATGTAACAGATGGACAAAAGAAAATCGTTGCTACGAATGAATATAAGAAGCAATCAGTCTATTTGCCAGACAGAGAGCCCTTTTTTTTCCTGTAACTAGGGAGACTGGGGAGGAAAAGCGCAGGAGAAGCACATTGTTGCATTCACCTTCGGCTCACTGTTTTTTTTCGGACATTCGTACCTCCAATGGAGGTTTTCTCCCACAAGCCAAGATAAAAAGAAGCATGGAACAAGCTTTCCCGAGCGATTAAGGAAAGGGAGAGGGGGTTTATTTACGTGGTATGGCAGCATGGTCTGTGATCTGGCATCACCGGCGACTTTGTGCCGATCGTACCAAATTGTGATCAACCTTAGCGATTGTGCTACACACGTTTCTTCCGAGGAATCTACAAGATGGTTCTAAGCAGTGCTTCCATTAACAGCGGTTAATCAAATAGTAGTTACCTACTTATCCATTCAATTCCATATCCTATGATTTGATCTTGTTACTTAAAGCACTTCCTCTTCTCCTTTCTGGGACGTGCTAATATCCTTTTGCCTTTTAATGCCTCCCTACCCCTAGTTTAGTTTTTATTTCCCCGTCCCGTATCCTTAGTCAACTTTTTCCCTTTTTAGGTTGGATACGTTATCGCTCTGTTGAATCAATAATGAATGTAAATTGGTTTTGGTTGATCATTCGTAATTTGTTTGTGGTAAAATATGGTAACTAAGTGAAAGTATAGTCATTGATGTGGGCATCTTACTGAAAGAAAGCTGGAGAACGCTCCTTCAATTCATCTATCTATACAACCCAGACTATTTTCTGACAACGGGTTGCTTTTCTTTCTTTTTCTTTTTTTTTTGCCTTTACCCTGCATTTCTTTTGTCAATGTGCAAGATCCTTGCACTTAACAGTTAGTTCCCGTGCTACATAAGAAGCTTATTCTCCCTTTCTTTCCCGTCCAAACATATTCATCATCTTCTTCTACTCTTAAATCCTTCTCCAGGTAAAGACCATCTTTACTACGTATTAATATCATAGAAACGTCTTACCTTGTTTCCGTCTAGTTATTTTTCTTAATGATAGCTAATCACTATGGCACTCTATCACATGCTACGGAGCATCAAGCAGTGACTCAGTATAGTACAAAGCATTAAAAATGTACTGCAAATGCTTATTATTATATCTAGGTCTGATGCAGCACCATTGAAACAACAGATCAATGACAACGCCCTACGCGAACTTCAAAACCAAACACAGCCTCCTCTGGTGTCGCCCTCTACTTCTGACCACTCCATTTCACCTGTTTGCGATGCATTCTACCCATCGTTCAATCGTCCGATTCTCTACGAGGACACTTTTGTTGCCTCTCCATACACTCATCCCTCCACTTCATCGCCCGTCAGCAGTGCTCGAATGTATAACATGTATGCCTCCCCATTTCAGTCCAAACGACCCCACTCGGTATCCCCTGCCACATCGTTCGGTGCACTACCTCCTACAGAACGATACCATCACCGACATCAAAGTGCTAATGATGCCCAGTCCCAATATCCTTTGTTTCAGCACAACCCTCATTCCGATATGCATAACAAAATGTAAACTAGAACAAGAAGAAACATTCAATTGGTGCTAATTCATTTTTTTTTAATTTTCCTTTTTCCAGAAAGCATCTACGATTTAACATCATACTTCAAGGTAAGGCATGATTTAACACGAGCCTGGTTTGTACTGACCTATAGCTTTGAAAAATAAAGCCTCTACGGCAGTGACGCAGAAAACAGAGACACCTGTGACATACCTTAACCGCGGTCAAGCTTATGCTATTCAGTTGGTTGACAAGCAAGGCTATGACGGACGTATCACCAGTACATTTGTGATTATGTTCCATGACCCATCGCATCGGAGAGTTGCCTTGAATTATTGGAAGTTCTGGATTGGGCAACAAAAGGATCCACACCATGCCAGGGCAATTGATATTGGTACATTTACGTTGTTTCGCTAGCATCCATTGTATTGAAACCTTTCGTGTAACAGATGTAAACCAGTCCACTGGCTTATTACAAGTGCGGTACCCGAGCTTCGATCGTATTACATTTGACTGGAACGGTAGTCAAGGAGCTAAGATCTATGTTCGATTTAATTGCCTATCCACCGACTTCTCGAGAATAAAGGGGATCAAGGGTATTCCTTTGCGGGCTCACATGGAATGCAAAGCGGAAGATGGAGACGGAACCGCTGAACGCTGTTTTTGTAAGATCAAATTATTTCGAGATAAGGTAGGACAAAATGGCCAATACTTCCTGCCTTTTTCATCACATATTCATTAGGGGGCGGAGCGTAAAAATAAAGATGATGCAAAGCAAATAGGAAAGCAATTTGAGAAGATCCATGGCAAGTAAAAAATATTACTCTCTATGACTCTGTTACATCAACGTAGATCATTATTGACATATGGTTTTATTTTGAAAAGCCGAACGTGATCCTAGATACCACCCTATGACATTGATGTACAATCAACCGTTACCATACAGCGTTTTCGGGGAAATACCCACTTCGCCTGTCTTGGAAGCATTGGACCCTTTGCAACAGGAGGAAAAACAAAACACAGAAAATAAGTTAGATACGTTTCCTTCTTGTGCGGTGGATGGTTCACCACCAATGCAAACAACAACTGGCTCGATCAATCATCCATTAACAGACCATTCCATGATGCTTCCTAACACTTATCCGATCAACACTAGTGTGAATGGTGTTAAACGGTCGCATGGACAAATAGATGATGTGTACGACGGAAAAACAAAACGGCACCATGCATCAGGTTTGGTAGCAGTTCAAGTTATGCGCCTTATTAACCTTGATCATAAAAAGTGCTTACTCTTTTTGTGGACATGTCTCAACGACCGACTTCACCCACGAGCCCATTACTTCCCGACCGAAATCTGCAGCAAATTGATCTAGCGAACTTAACAGTGAAGGAGCTTATTTTGCGACTCTCAATGACTCTCTCGCTCCATCCTAGTCAGGTATCGGATGTTGTATGGCGGAAGAAAAGAGGAGATAAACAAGAAGATGTATTGGTATTGGTCGAGGATGCCGTAGTACAACACATGCCTGACCATACTGTGATGCGTGTTGACTGGGAGATCAAAGCAGACGGAACAGTTCGATTGTTACTGCAATATTAGTTTTCTTTTATTGCTCTCTTCATTATTTCTTTTTTTCTTCTTAAGTGATATGCTTCTAGCTATTCTTATTCTTCACTTTCCCCCTGCTTTTCCTTTTCATTATGCATCTATGCATTACTTTCTCTTTCTTTTTGTATGAACATATTTTCATATGTCTTAAGTTACTACGCATTTTTTCTTCGCAAGATTAAAAAAAAAGTTATGGGGAAAGTGAATGCGAAACCAATCTATTCCAATATTTCCACATGTGGAATTGGGGTACACTGTCATTGAATCCAAAGTTTAATGTGGGGAAGTAGAGCATGTGAATCGATAGGATAGATCCAAAAGCTTTGCAAAAAAAAAGGTCCCCATGTGAAAGGGGCCGAAAAGAGATGGGGGAGGTCGATTTCCCCACGTTGTGTCACCATGGACTATATATCTTGCATGTTTTGTTGACCTGCTTGTCTTTTCTGCACTTTACTTTTTCTTCCCTTATCTGCCATGACTAGTCTCATCTTCAATCAAAACCAAGGCCGTTATGTAGGTGGTGCTGCTATGGCTGGTGTGACCTTGCTAGCTGCCATTTATCGTGATCGAGCCGTGTTTGATAGCCATCGTCCTGGCATCAAAACCCAGCCAGGATGGCCATTGGTCGGTAATCTGCCAATCTTATTGCAATGGAAGGATGAAATCCATGATTTCCTCCTCGAAGGATTCACTCGTCTAGACGAATTAACTCTGTAAGTTGTATAATCCAAAGAAAACAAGAAATTCATAGCTTATATCTCCTTTTCTTTTTTTAAAAAAGAACCATGTCAGCTCTCGGTATCCCACGTCATATTGCCACATTGGACCCACGCAATGTAGAGCATATTCTTAAAAGTAAGCTAAATGAAAAACCGTGCAACTGATAGGAGAGCATTAATCGCAAATAACGTAGATAACTTCGAGAACTACATCAAAGGACCTGAATTCCATGCATCTCTCACTGATCTATTTGGTGATGGCATCTTTAATGCTAATGGTGAGAGCTGGAAATATCAACGAAAAACAGCAAGTCATATCTTCAATGTCAAAAATTTCCGAGACCAATTTACAGAGTAAAGTTCAATTGCTTGATTTGGAATAATTCTTCTGACCAATTTTGGATCTAGCGTTTTTGTCCAGGAAATCGATTTCATGAGCGAGCATATCTGGGAACCAGCTATTCAGAACGGAACAGTCGTGGATTTTCATGATGTAATGTTCAAGTTTACGCTTGACTCTTTCATTCTGTACGTTGTCAATCTCTCTCTCTCTCTCTCTCTCTCTTTCTCCTTTTGTGAATCCAGCAAAATTAATTTGAGTTTGATAGGCTTGGCTTTGGCGTACATCTCCATGCATTGTCATCCAAAGATAAGGTTCCTTTCGCCGCTGCTTTTGATGAAGCGCAGAAGAACACATTCCAGCGTTTTGTCAACCCTATCTGGCCAGTGACAGAGAAGATCCAGAAGCTCCTGATGCCATGGAAACCTAGTATGGCCGATCATCTAGCGGTAGTTGACAATTTTGCACGAGAAGTCACCGAGAAGCGACGAATTCAGCTGGCTAATGGGGAGGTTCACAAAGATCTGCTCTCTCGATTCATGAATGCTCGCAATGCTGCAGGAGAACCCCTGAATAACAACGAACTACGTGATATCGTGCTTAACTTCGTTATCGCCGGACGTGACACAACAGCTCAGGCCTTGTCATGGATGATGTACATGCTTATCTGTAACCCTCGTGTGGAAGAAAAACTGCTTGAAGAAATCAAAGGAATCGACGAAAGTGTGATGCATGACTCGCCTGCCTTGTATGAAGTTGTCAAGAATATGACCTATGCCCACGCTGTCTTTTACGAAGTCCTCCGTCATTATCCTTCTGTGCCCTTGAACCAAAAATATGCTCTGAACGATGACATTTGGCCTGACGGAACACAGATCCGCAAGGGTGACTACGTGCTATGGTGTCCTTATGCCCAAGGTCGCTGCGAAAAGGTGTGGGGACCCGACGCAAAGCAATTCAAGCCTGAACGATGGATCGGACCCAATGGCGAACTGCGGCGAGAATCCCAGGGCCAATGGCCGGCCTTCCACGGCGGTCCACGCGTTTGCCTGGGACAACACTTGGCCACATTGGAAGCCCTGGTGGCTATCATTTTCTTACTTAAACGATATAAGTTTAAGTTAGTACCTGGTCAAGATATCACTTACCAAGTTTCATTGACATTGCCAATGAAAAACGGCATGAAGGTCATGGTAGAACGACGTCAAGCAGTAGCGTAGCTCCCCCTTTCTTTAGTTTCGCATGCCAAACGACGACATCATCTATGAATCACAAAGCAAAATAAGAAGGGACTTCCCAGTCATGCCTCTTTCTCCTGTCATTATCTGCCATTTACCATCCAACACTCTTTTCCCTTATATTCCATATTTGTAACTGCTCAATCGTGAACAGCTGTTTATAATATATTAAAAATCAGAAACATTAAAAGACTTTATAAAAATCCTATATGTGTAATATAGTAAAGTCTGTACCTCAGAGACCATTATCTTTTCAATCTGTAAAAGGCAAAGAAGCATTGGACCTTTGGTGCTGGCCTCTCCTTCAGTCACATTAACAGAGACTGGGTTTGAAATTATTCTACGTTTGGTAATCCCTCGTTGTTTGGTGAATATTGGCTGCACTCTTTTAGCCCTTCTTTACTCGAACCTTTTGCAGGTTGACATGGCAAGTTAACTGACTAAACTTTATATGTGATGGCGTCCGTTTTAATAAGTATCTGATTAGCTTCGTTTCATCTTGGTACAAAATCGTCAAGGGAAGACTAGATTGGCTAAATGGTATGTGCCTTACGAAGATGACGAGAAAATCAAGTTGAAAGGCGAAGTCCATCGGTTAATTGCCCCAAGAGATCAAAAATACCAGAGTAATTTCGTTGAGGTAAGAGGTATACAGGGTATATTCTGAGTTACGACTCAACGTTGCTGGAATGCCAGTTCCGCAATTACAAAATCGTTTATCGTCGCTATGCTGGTCTTTTCTTCTGCGTTTGTGTGGATGCGAACGACAACGAGTTGGCCTATTTGGAGGCCATACATTTCTTCGTTGAAGTTCTAGATGCGTTCTTTGGAAATGTATGCGAATTGGATCTTGTGTTCAATTTTTACAAGGTATGATTACTACCGATTATCGTTAGCAGGATCACCTAAAGTAAGGATATATGCTTGAATATTTAGGTCTATGCCATTTTAGACGAGGTCTTTTTAGCAGGAGAGGTCGAGGAAACAAGTAAAAATATCGTTTTAACGCGACTGGATCATTTGGATAAATTAGAATAATACGGACAATAATTCTTCCTGCTATACCTACACCTTCACCCTCTTTACCTATCGCGCAACCTTGTAAATAAAAGACAAAGCTTAATGTTTCTTTGATGAAAAGAATAAATCAGATTTAATCACCTTTGGTATAAAGCTAGAACATAGAAGCCAAGTTCATACATTAGCGAGCAGATTCAGATTATCATCAATCTGCAATGGATAAGAAAAGTCAAAGTTGTGGTTTTCCAGTTGGATAGGGCTACTGCCGGGGTCGTGCATATTTGTAATGTCTTCAAAGTCTAATGACTCTGAGCATGGGTCGTCGTTCGTCAGGAACTTCTCAATTTCTTCCAAGGAGTAGTTCATCTTACCCTGCTGTGTGGAAGCAAGCTCACTTGCGGAACCAAGCACTATGGAAAACAAGGTCAGTAAAGAAGACTACTAATGGCTTTATTATAGGTACTTACACTGGTCAAGAGAGGAGCAAATTTGATCCATGCTGAGGGATATGTTATTGTTTGGCTGTTTCTGAGGAAACTGAAGAATGTTCAACATATGATCATATGTTTCTTTGTCGACATCAGTCGATAACACACCTTGGTTATTGTCAGGTTTTAGTCCTTGAACGTTGTTTTTTGTTTTAGTCACAGTCGCCGATAAAAGGAAGTCGTTTACACATGCTTCAGTGAATGGATAATGGCACTAGTTTCTTTTGATTAGTTCGGTCGAGGTCATGAGAAGAATAGTATGCATACCTTTGTATTTCCGCACATTATCATTTTACGATCGAAATCGACCAGGTATTCCTGAAGAAATGAATCACATAAGGGACATCGATCACCTGCTTTGTGCATCTGAGCAAACCGAATCGCCACAACAGGAAACGGGCAGTGTCCTGTCTAACAAGGCAGCAGACTCCTCTTTTATGTATGGCGGTTTTTGAAATTTCCTCGAATAGCTGGAATTAAAGTATTTCAAACATTAGTTTGCGCCTGTTTCGGATGATTATGCGTCTATGCATAGGACAATATACGTTGGTTAAGGACCATTTTTGCGTCAACTGAATGGTCGTGTATGCCTTGGCTAATCCATGTGTGAGTAACTCTTTGGTGTATGTACCTCATCCTGGCTTTATTCGATATCGGTTGGTTTCATCTCTTTGGTCTTGCACTATAACTATCAATTCAGGCAAACAGAGACAGTTATCTCATCTTTATGACATGAGTACCTTGCAGTGATTGAAAAAAAGTTATATGTAGCCAGCATTATGTTGTTAATATATCATTTTCTTCGTATGATGTTCCCACGTATTCGGATAGCATGTTGTACCTCTTTTCTTTATGTACTATCTCCACTGTGCGGACAATCGCACTTCCAATTGATAGCGAGTCGAACCGATCTTTTTGTTGTCAATTGTGTATTGTTGATAAGTGTGATACAGAGCTTCCCATGATGGTGTTGGGTAAGACATCATGACGATGTTTCAGATACGTTCCTTTATAAACGCGTGTGAAATTGTTGTCGCTTACTTTTCTTCTTTGGACTTCTTTACTCTTTTGCCAGGACTCGTTCCCCTATTGGTAAGTATATGCGCTTTGGAATTGTACTCTTTGACCTAGACTGACTTTATGTTGGACACTGTTCTCGTGGTCGATGCGGTCGAGGTGCCTTCGCCTCTATGGCCCTCCCGCTCCCACTTTTTTTTTTCTTTCTTTCTTCTTCCCTCGCCCCAGGATGAGCACCAGCGCCTCCTCGCGGAGTGCGTATGCCCTGGATTGGGATAAGGTGTCTTTAAGTACCTTATCTTTTGTTGAATGAGCAATTACATATTGACAACATTTTTCTTTTCCTTCTGTAGCTCCTGGTGGCTTTTTTCTTTAGCAAGTTTTTACTTGTTTTTATAAAATATCTGAATACCGTTGGCCATCCTGGCCTGGGTGCGCCGCGGTCCCCAACCCATGCGTTGGATTACCCTTCGGGGGTAAGTACAAGATGTCAAGTTATCCTTCCATTTACTCACCATGAATATAATTTTATGCTACTCGGATGAATTTTGTGTCCACTGGAGGACCAAGTTGATGTAAGTAAAATATAGTTGCCGCATAATTCATTTTACTAATGACGCATATTTATTTTAATTTTTGCGCAAACTTGACTCTTCCATGAACGTAAAATTCATTTAGAGTAGCGTAAAATAATTTTCAATAAACAGTAAGATGGTGACAATATCAAAAGTCTCTAGATGTCAGTTCCGGCTGTTTCTCAGTGTACGAATGGGACGATATCACATTTGTTTGTGAATGGTATTTTGCACAAAGATTAGCAAACCACTTGGCAAAGAAAGAGGCACGACAGAGTTTCATGATGCTGCTTATTCTGGAACGCAAGCAATAGATGTTATGCGCTTGAAATAGCTCTGATAATACTCGCTAGTAGCGTGCATTGGCACGAGCGTCGGTAAGTGCAATGGAGAATACGATACACAATGTAGGAACGAGCGCAGTTAACCTAGAAACCTGCTTATGATTAAATTTGATCCTAAGCTAAGAGCTTCTTAAGTTTCGAATATTGAATTCGATAACCTTGTAATACAAAGACTAGCAAACAAAATACATTATTCACCCACCGTACTTTCCAAGGTACTAGTGCTTGATGATGAAAAATCAAACTTTTCCTGTACCAGGCCACAGCAAGGTGTTTTCGATAAGGAGTTCTTCAAGCGGAAAAGAAAAACTGCCATCCCAGATACAGGAATCGCAGATCGTCTGGTGTGACAACCCATGCGGCGCATAGTTGTCATTGATGCATTATCCTTGCCAAGTCCTAATATTAAGTCATAGCAATCTGTCAATAGATTTTTGCACTAGATTCCTGTTTTTCTTTCATTCTCTCGCTTTGATAAGCATACGTCATAGTAAAACGCGCATTGTAATTGCAGAATTGACTGTAATAACATCTGCACTACAGGCGGAGTGACCAAAAGCAGCTAAACTTTTTCAAATTCTACTGTACTTGTGCGGCCTTCCGTTTTGTCTGTGCATGACCGGGATGTTCTATTTCACTTAGTATATCCGAAGACGGATCTTATTTGTACCTGTCTTTGTTACAGTCTTTCCAAGGAATCCGCTAAGTCCCTTTTGGCCTTGAAAGAAAAAATTATTTTTGCCAGAGATTTTGTAGTGTTAAGGATGAACATCAATGGGATCGGACGGGAGTTTACCGTTGGCATTGTCGGGGACGAACCAAACTCCGCCTTATGAGCGGATCGCTATCTATGCGTCAGACTTTTACATCGATGTCCTTATTTTTCGTACCATTAAGCTGCAATGGGAAGATCAGCAACAATTTCATCGTGGGTCGCGTGAATAGGGTTTAAGGTTGTCTGAATATCAACCATTGTGTAATACGTGTAAGCTTGATCCCCTACAGCCTGTATACGTGCCTCTTCCACTTGAATAACATGGCACAGCGAATATGGAGTATAAAGAAAGTAAGTTAATACATCTTAAAGACCAGCATGGGCTTTTAGAACAGCTGACGATTGATCGGGAGTTAGGAGTTGCAAAAAAAATGCAAGAGTTGCAGCTGCTTTATTGATACGGAGGTTTTAAGAATTGCCTGTGACAGCATCTGGTAGAACAGAATAAACCTTGTTCCTAACCTTGTAGTAATTGGATTTTGTAGTCTATACATTACTTGCTGTTAACCTACATGATTGTTTGTGACAGCAGTTGTAGTTGTAACGAGGCATTGCCTTAAACAGCTGTAACACAACATATCCGTGTAACGCGAGCAGCGGAAAGACAGGGACCACCACTAAAATCTTTTTAGTGGCATAGTTACCTTAAAATCTTACATTGACCTTTTTTTCTCATACCAAAGCACTCTTTCGTCTCCCCAAACGTCTGAGTCTCTTTTCTTTTTCTTATCTGGTAAACCGAGAACAAACTGTTATAGAAGAGCTGCTCCATTCCACATCCGTGCATCCTGCAAGCTTGACATGTCTGCCTACAATCACCGATCAGCCCATCTCTTAGGCCATAATCGTCTTTTACAAATCTTGGACACTCTCAGAATCGAATTTGACCAACTAAAGCAAGAAACCGTAGTATCTCGAAGCCAGAGAGATGATTATGAAAATAAAGGTAAGTAAAAACGAAAACGACGAAACTACTGAGATATGAAAATGCTTAATTTTCTTTCGCTAGTCAATGGACAGATACAAGAAATAAAGATGCTTCAGCAACATTTGGTCGAACTAGAACGCACACAAAAAGCGATACAAAAACAGTAATTTCTAAATCAAACAATGTATCTATGACTGACTTGATGATTTGGTCTAGGTACGAAGATGAAATTGCGCATCTTCGTATGCAGATCGAACAGGTATCGATGTATCCCGAAAGAAAATGCTTATGCAATCCATCATTTTCAGGTTTCTAAGGTTCCCGGTGGACATAAACGCAAGCTCTCAAATACTTATTCTCCCCCACCTCCCCCACCACCAACAATGAGAGACCATACGAGTTATCCACCAGCCTTACAACCGGCAGGTACATCATCATCATCATCACTAAACAGCTCAAACACTCGATAAACCGTTAATGGAGTGATTCTCAATAGCTATGCCTACCCACGCAATAGTTGCTCAGCCCGTATCAGCCCCTCCGCCAAGTGAGCCCATGCCTTCATTAGCAGACATGGACATAGACACAGTGCCTGCCGATAAGAAGATCGAAGGACAACGCTGGTGTGCAGTGTACGTCAAGCTCTTTACTTTTTTTTTGCTGGTTTCTGTATTGAAATATATCACAGATTTAGCCCCAAGGTCCCTCGGTTACTTAATGTTGATCTTGTCCATACGTTCGAGCATGATAGTGTTGTGTGTTGTGTGGCATTTAGTCCCGACGGCCAATATCTTGCTACGGGTTGCAACCGAATGGCATACATCTACGATACGATGACCGCTTCCTTGGTTGCGTAAGTTTATCTTGTTTAATGTCTGGTGTAGTTTGTTTACCTTTTGCTGGTTAGAGCCCTTCAGGATACTACTGTTCAGACAGATGGCGATCTTTATATACGGTCAGTCAGTTTTAGCCCGGATGGAAAATATTTGGCTACGGGTGCTGAGGACAGACAGATCAGGGTAAGTCAGGATACAGTTTTTTTCTTTCTTTTCTTTTGCTTTTTTCAGTTAGATCTGAGTTCTTTTTCTAACAGATCTGGGACATTGGGAAGAAATGCATTCGACGTGTGATGGATGGCCATGAAAAGGATATCTATTCGCTTGAATTCAGCAGTGATGGTCACACCCTGGTCTCAGGTTCAGGAGACTGTAGTGTTGCTGTGTGGGACTGGACCAACGGGCGATGTATCCATAAACTACAGATCAGAAGCGAGAGTATCCTGGATGCTGGCGTAACAAGCACTGCCGTATCACCTAACGGCAGGTTTGTTGCTGCGGGAAGTCTAGATAAGATGATCCGGGTCTGGGATGTATCGTCTGGTCGTCTACTGGAGACATTGGAAGGTCATGAAGACAGCGTATATTCGGTTGCATTTATGCCTGACGGGAACTCGTTGGTGAGCGGTAGTCTGGATAATACGCTTCGGTTATGGCGCCTCGGAGGCGGAAATGCATGCACGCGCATTTTCACGGGACATAAAGTAATAATATCTATTTCAAAGCAAAAGCCCAGTTTATTCACTATTTTTGTTCTTTTTACCAATATAGGACTTTGTGCTATCAGTAGTACCTACACCCGATAATCGCTGGATTATTTCCGGTTCGAAGGATCGTAGAATTCAGTTTTGGGATCCATACACAGGTCACGCTCAGTTTATGTTGACGGCACACAGAAACTCTGGTACTTGCTTGAAGAAAAAATGAAAGCTTTTTTTTTTGTTTGTGTTCTAAATATGCGTGATAGTGATCGCCGTTGCCGCCAGTCCCGGTCGAAAACCGCGTTTTGCTACGGGATCAGGAGATTGCTGTGCAATGATCTGGAGTTACGACACTATAGCGGCTTGAAGAAAAGGCAAGTAGATGAAAGTGGTACGTAACTATGGACCGGCCATTTTTTTCATCGCGGAGCAAAAGTTGCAAAAATAGGAAATAAAGGGCTTTGCCGTCATTATATGCATATCTTATGCTGGCGGAGAGAAGTGTTTAACATAGCTTATTCTGCATTTCCCATCTGTCAAAGCATAAAGTATACGGCTATGTTTGGAAATGGTCTTATCACTGATAGGCTTCGAAACTGCTATCTTGCTATTGTATCTGTTACAGGCAATAGCGGCCCAATGGTATGGACTTGAATGAAGGGTGCTTGTGCTAGCTATTCCTAATACAGTGCGGCCATCAAGGAAAGGAATAATAAGGAGATGTATTAAATATACTGTCGTTCCATAATGGTTATAATAGATGATATTACTTGTCTTGGTATAGAGTGTGATTGAGAAACAAAAAAAAAGATTTTTCCAGTATGGTTTTGATAAGAGAGTTACATAGATTACTGGTGCGCCTGATGCTTGCATGCAAATGGTAAAGCTTGTACGACAAACTGTTCCGGAAATACGACATTATATGTTTCAGAGTGAAATATTCGAGTAAAAGTCGAGAATATACGCGTGTAGATTGCAAGAAAAAAAAGGGAACAGTAAAATACTGTGAGACTTTGGTATATTCTTTATTTAGTGTATGAGCTGCTCCCTTTTATATGTCTCAACTAGTAAAATTGGATTGAGAGCACAGAATATGACTGACCTTTATTTAATATCTTTCTTGATCACTTGCGGATACAACACAGAGAAGCTGCGTTGGGTCCTTTACAAGATACAAACATTCACACTCGGGCCAAGTGCGACATCGATTGTTTTCGGTAAATGGTGACATGCACCCACTATTGCCTCCATTTCCAGGTTAAGTTTGAATATTATGCAAAGCAACGTACCTTTCACTGTTACTTTATATAGAGGATATTGCTTGTTTTGATTAAAGAGGAGGAGGTGCAAGATCTTAGAGATGAGGTGCCCGAGAGGAGATCTGGTACACACCATAGATGATGCGAAACCACAAAAGATCAAGGCGGTTGATTGGATACTGTGACTGGATCTGGATAGGAAAGAAAGGGACTTCCCGCTTAAAAAAAGGATCAGAAAATTCAGACAGACGAGAAAAAGAAAGGCTTATTGTTTCGCTATGGGGCACCAGTCGCCTTCTCCCGCTAATTTGAAGGACATTAGAACACTTATAATTGACAATTACGATTCGTACACTTTCAATTTACTTCAGCTTTGTGATAATGAGAAGAATGTTGTGGTTATTCGCAATGACCAGTTTTCCTGGTAAACAAGGTTTCACTCTTTTGACATGCAAGGGTTGTCTAAACGACAAAACAGGGACGAATTTAAGCATGATATATTGCCCAACTTTGATAATATAATTATTTCGCCTGGACCAGGGCGGCCTGAGCGTGATTCGGTGCGCCAACTTGCAGTATAGATAAAAATGCAAAAGTCTAATTTCATTCTACTGTCAATATAGGATTTTGGCATTTGTACACCACTTCTTAAAGCACAATTGGAACCGTACGTAGAATATCATCGACCTGTCTTTGGAATATGTCTAGGACATCAAGGCATTGCCCATTTAATGGGTGGCAGGGTACGATCACTGTTCTTCCCTCTCTCTCCTTCTATGCGCACGTGCATTCATCTTATTTTCCACGCCATATATTAGGTGACATATGCATCCCGGATTATGCATGGCCGCATGTCACAGATTCATCGTCAAGACGTAAGGACTACCTACAGTGATGTGCTAAGCGGCTGCAGCTCGCCTTTTTGGGCTGTACGATATCATTCTCTTGTAGTAGATAAACAAAGTAGGTAGACAGGCTTTCCATGCTATTGGCAGATGGGCACCATAATTCTGATTCAATGATTTTTTTTAACCTATTTCATGTTATAGCTTTGCCTGACGATTTGGTGCTTACGGCAACATGTTATGAGAACGATGCTGACGTGGAAGCATTGAAGAACGTGTCCTACCTAGATGACAACGGCAAAACAGATGACGATGGGCGAAATCATATCTCACCGCATCTATTGGCCCCTAGAGATGGTGTTGTCACTGTGATGGGATTCCAACACAGAACGTTGCCTTTGTGGGGTGTCCAATTTCATCCAGAATCAGTTTCTACCGAATACGGAGCGAAGATGATGCATAACTTTGCCACGCAAACATGGGCATGGATGAAAGAGGTAAGAAGAATCAAAGTTAAACTGGGAATAGTGCAAGTGCTCATGTCATGGGTTACCCTGTTGACAGCATCATCGTCCAACCATATCTCTTGACCCTACCATGATAACCCATTCTGTTGCCATACCCAAGCTTCCTCGCCAGCTGATGCCAGCAAAATCATCGATGTATGAATTATATGTCAAGACCTGTCCTCTCTGGGTCGACCCTGAACAACTGGTTAATGAACTCGTTAATTCCAGTATCGATATCAAATCGATCAGTTGGCTTGATAGCAGTCGTGTAATGAAAACCATGGGATAGATGGGTAGCTTCCATCTAACAAAGCAAGATAGAAATCCTCGCCTTATGCAAAATCCTCCGTCTTATCGATCGAACCGGCATTGACGATGACTTATTCAACACTTCACCGCGAACTTACAACAGATGATAAACAAGGCCGACGAACAAAAACCTTGGAGACCTCCTTTTTTAACCACATGTCTTCATTATTAAACAGATTTGGTCAAGTGGATACACGTCATCTCGATAATCATTCGTTGGATCCCGCATTCCACGGCGGATTTGTTGGTTATTTCGGATACGAAATGAAGCGAGAAAGCATGGATGGCTATCATACGCCAACAGAACAACTGTGCAAATGTACGGACCATTCGCAGCCTGATTGCTGCGTTTGTAAGGAAGAACCTGATGCAGCATTCCATTTTATTGACCGGTTTTGGGTATTTGATCATACTCGTCGGCGCATCCAAGCATGCGGGTTGGTAAAGAAGGATGGCTCGGCAGATATGGGTTTTGAGCCTGCGGAAGCCCATGCATGGTTGAATCGTGCAACTGAGTTGGTGCTGAAGACGGCAGAGAGTGTACATAGAAAAAAGTTGGCTGATGAATATATCAGTTTGACTCCTGCATCATCTGTTTGTTCGACACCTGCACCAGATGTAGACGAAATCAAAGGGTCCGATCTGTTTACTGCCAATGTACAACGTGATGCCTATTTGGAATCTATTGCGCGATGTGTCGAACAAATCAAAGAAGGTGAATCGTACGAGATCTGCCTTACTACGCGTTTTCGATGTGATATAGCAGATGCCCAAGAAGATTTACCTTGGCGGCTTTATTCAGAGTATCTGCGCAAGAATAATCCTGCCCCGTTTTCAGCATTACTCTCTTTTGGACCTTTATCTATCCTCAGTAGCAGTCCAGAGCGTTTTATGAAAATAACGTCAGATGGAGTGGTGGAAATGAAACCTATCAAAGGAACGATGGCCCGTGCCTTGGTTTGTATGTGTGAAGAGGATTGCGGCGCTGAGGAAGAATGTGTATCCCGGAAAAAGGAGGACGAGTACCGCAAACAGCAACTATGGCAAGATGTAAAAGAGCGAGCCGAGAATCTTATGGTATGATGGATTACTACATTCCCAATTTGTAAAACTTAGGTGCCTTTATTTTCTGTCTCATAGATCGTTGATTTGATCCGCAACGATTTGGCGCAAGTGTGTGAGCCCAGCACTGTTAGAGTGCCTAAATTAATACATGTCGAAACATATGAAAAAGTGCATCATCTCGTCTCTACTGTGCAAGGATCATTAAAACCTCATGTGGATCGTGTAGAAGCAGTGCGAAGGTGTTTCCCCCCAGGTATATCTTTGAACTCTCTTCTTTCAAGAAGCTGCCTGACTTACATCCTTTTTATCTGTATCAGGGTCTATGACAGGTGCGCCTAAACTTCGTTCTGTGCAATTACTCGATCAATTGGAACGTCACAAGCCTCGAGGCATCTATTCAGGCTGCTTAGGTTACTTTTCACTAGACGGAGCCAGCGATTTTAGTGTAGTAATCCGTACAGCAGTGATTGCATCCCAGCAAAGGGAAGGTAGGTCTCTGGGTTGAATCAATGCAATAAAATAACAACATTTTATCTTTTTGTCACTGTAGCGAGAGTTTCTGTGGGAGGAGGCGGAGCAATTACATTTTTATCAAATCCAGAACAAGAATGGAAAGAGACGTTATTAAAGACTAAAAGTGTCGCACCAAGGTAAAGTGTCTCGCTCGAAAAGGAAAAGAAAAAGAAGGAATAGTGACGGGTCATCCTGATAGTGTCCGAGAGTATCTTGAAGATCGTTAATAGCGCACTTTCTTTCTGTTTCTATCCACCATGTTCGATCATTTTGATTTAAGATTCCTTGAGAGATCAGAGTAGAATTACACACCTTGACAAACTGTTAGTATAGAGTACTTCCTACCATTTTTGTAAAACAGTGATTCTATCACAGTACAATTCGTATTTAGTTTTCTTATTCATATTATCAATGAACTTTTGCAATAAGCATACATTTTCTTCGTTTTTGTTGTGCTATTGGATGTTCCACTTTTTCGTACTCAGTCAATTCCGATCATCATTGTGGGGAAGAAAAAAAAAATAAAAAGGCGCCGATCAGGTTTCAGTCTCATGGACCTGTCGTTCCTTTTTCGTCGTAAAAAACTTCAGGTTCCATCTATACCATAACCCCCAACGAACCCGCAAAGCTTCAAGACTTTATTGGATTCCAGTGAATGTATATAGAGCGTTTGATGTTTAATAGCATGTTAACACTTCTGACGATAGAGAATTCGCAAATGGCTCAATGCGTGCTTGTTTTCCAAATGCAGTGCGAGACACTCTAGAATCAAAGATCTTGCCGCTCTAAGTTCTTTTTCTGCTGCGACTGAATTGGCCGAAGTTTCTATGTCATACGGAGCAAAACATTGGATAGCCTCACCCACAAAAATTTCCTCATTTGAACAAAAGGTGTTTCATTTTCTTCTTTTTACGACGGGACGGAAAACAGCAAAAGTTTATTCGCTTCTACAGATTTCTGCTCAGCCAAACGTGAGCTACCTTTCCTGGAATGCCTACTTGATGCCCTTACATTAGAATCAAACTTTATCGGGAAACGGTCGTCACTTGTACTGAGAGGGTTTCAAAAGCTAGCAATCACGTGGCGTTATTGAGATCTGAACAAGATCAGGATGTAACTCATCGGTTTTTCCGTTTGGACAGATCCTTTTCATTCATGGAGAGTCATGTTCAAAAAGCAGATGGATGAGTGGGTTCAAGTAGTAGGACTGTTACTAAAAATGTAGGTCATCCTCAAAGTTATTCGGCGCTAAAATGTGGACTATCACTGGTTTCGGCTGTTTACCGTTTCGCACCGCGCGTGCATACACACAGCCCATTAAAATAAAGAATAACACCAAACTTTAACAAAAAGCGTGCCGCACTGCTAAGTCCACTATGGATTACCACAATAGAAAAGAACAGCTTAACCTTTGGATTGGGTAAACCGTCATTCCTTTACGGATGAGGCGGGATGCAATCGTCAGGCTAGAAAGATAACTCAATGGCAAAGAGGACAGCAAGCAATTGGATGACCATTTCTATCTTTTCGAAACGCCGTTCCATGACCAGTTGGAATAAGTAAAAGTATATTTACTACGTGTTTGAGGTTTGTTTTCTATTTTGACATCTGCAAGTAACAACCCCGGCTTATTGTCACATCAGATAAACTTCGCCACATGATGTTTCATGACCCTGCGGATAATTCTTTTGCAGAAAATGGATAAGCCGAGTGGATAAGATTAACAAAGCGGGTGACGCTTCCCAGCCATCTTTCCAATCTGGACTCTGGAGAATAGCGTATTTGGGTGCCATTTACGTATGTATTACGATAAAGAATCAAAGTATAGAAGGTCTTCATGTCAGTTAGAAGGTAAACAATGCATTTTGTGGGGAGTCAAGGTGAAAACTGAATGATGGTGTCTAACAACCGAACAGAAATGGAAAGGATCTTCTCATTTCATGATAGATTGAGTAGGGATAAACTGCATTAAAATAGAATGGGGTTAGCTATTTCACTAGCTTGCTCTAATTCGCAAAAAGCAAGGCGCCCTTTCCTTTCTTTTGGTTTCTTAAGCTTACAAACAGTGTTTGTTGTCTACTATTTGACGGATTTTGGTGTAACAAAATCTGGTGTGAAAAGTTGTAAATGCAGGGTTGGACAAATGGAAATCTTAACAGACGCCACATCCAAAGGGATTGAGTGCGAACTAAATGGGGTTTAAGTTGGATACTTCACTCTACGAAGGAAACGCTGTTTGTTACATAATTGTGAATTTTGCTCGATTGTTGTTTTATGTTCAGCTTGAGTTGGGCCCGAGAACTGAGACGCTCGCATGGATATACGTTACCGTTTGAAAAATAGCCATTATTAGATGTTCAAATGAAAAAATAAAACCAAAAAATACCTCTTTAGAGCCCATGTAGTTGAAAGCAGCATATGCCTCTATACTTTGTTTCTATCCGTTCTCAGTCTCGCCCTGTCTCAGTTTGAGCTCTTACAACTTACACTGTACTGATCAGCGGCCTTTTAAAGAGATGACGTTTTGTAGTTTGAACTCCGAGTATGGTTGGGCTCAGGTTTGCTTGGCAATAACCGAAAGGCCCTACGACCAAAAAAAAAAAGTGTGGAGGAATAGAGGTCCATTAGACACCATAACATTATGGTAAGTCCTCCTCGTTTCATTTCAATCTCTCCGCTGCCATCTTTGCATCATCAACACCATTGCAGTCCATCCATGACACGGGATGACTCTTCCATGAAAAAGCAGAAACGTTGCTCATGCTCACTTTGTCTGATTATGCCTGTTTTCTGTCCACTTGATACGACATCGTGATGAGAAAGAGCATCCGAATTCAAGTATATATGTATTTTTCACATTGGCTCATGTTGTTTTCTGCTGCTGTTGTTAGTCAAACACACTTCGTCCGTATCTTACCGCCGTGCGTTCCACCTTGACGGCTGCTCTTTGTCTCGATAACTTTTCATCCCAAGTGGTAGAGCGACACAACACACCCGAAGTGGAATCCGGGTAAGGCAACCATTAGACATAAGGGAGAACGACAGAAGTTCACTCCTTTGGTTTATGCATGCTAAATATGATGAGCGTTTAGAAAATCCAAGGAAGTGTTGATGAATCCGTTGGTCATTAGCCGTAATGAGAACGAAAAGGTATTGATTGAATCATCTGTCAACTCGATTCGCGTGAGTATCAAGATCAAGCAAGCCGATGATTTGGAGCGTATCCTGTGTCACAAGTTTTCTCGATTCTTGATGATGAGAGCAGAAAACTTTGTGATTTTGCGTAGAAAGCCTGTAGGAGTAAGTAGAATGAATCTGAAGAAAGCAGAAAGGCTTGAATGATTATTTCTTTAGGGTTATGATATTTCGTTCCTGATCACGAACGCTCATACGGAACAAATGTATAAGCATAAACTAGTGGATTTCATTGTTCATTTTATGGAAGAGGTTGATAAGGAGATCTCGGAGATGAAGCTGAGTGTTAACACTCGAGCCAGAACGGTTGCCGAGAGTTATTTGAGCCAGGTACCGTAAGATATGAAATGTCTGAAACCTGAGACAGCAGGTCGAAAAACTAACGAGATTCACGATTGCCCTTGTAGTTTGCATAAAAAAGGAAATGAAGAATGACGAAACGATCGTGTCGTTTTTCTTTTTGATTGGTTCGTTTATTATTTGGACAATTGTTTGAAGGTTAGAAGCGGACTGTACCACCCGTAGGTTCGGTCACAGAAGACGGGGAAGGTGGGACTTTTTGGTTGATAAGGGTAGGGTCATGTGGTTTTTATGGTAAAAAGATTTAAGCCGGCCGGGCGAGAAGGGGGTTCTTATTGGTTTAGCGAAAAATGTGGGGTTGGAACCTGGGACCTTTTTTTAGCCAAGTCCCTTTTTTGATGTGATCCAATCGTACTGTATGTTTGTGTGACATTACCCCGTTTAAATACTCTATCTTTTTTTTTTTGCCCCACAAGTTTTTTTCTTTTTTGTGTATTGTTTCTTTCTTTTTTGTTCTCGCTGGTCGATCATATATATTATAAATAAGAAAAAAGCAAAAACAAAAGAAAAACAACAACGACAAAAAGACAATGATGCTTACTACACCAAACTTTACTGATACCACATCTACATCTCGAAAGAGAAAACAAGAGAATTGGTCCGAGTATGTCTGCACATCGCCATCCTCTTCTGCTTGTGACCTCTTCTCCGACGTCCTTTCCATGGACACCTTTTTTCCTTCATTCGATCAAGAAACTATTACCTCAGGTTCACAATCCAGACGTCATTCAGTAGCTGTCGGTGAGATGAACTATCATTCATTTGACAATCTCAAGCACGAGTTTGACATGTTGGACCTGCATCAACTACTCGGTACACCCTTAAACAATGAACCGCGTCGCTCCATGTCACTGCGACCTGATTCCATCACACCCTCAAGCTTTCTTGAATCGCTCGAAGAAAATAAATCTCTCGACACGTGTCTTCTAGAACAGGATGTCTTCTCACAAAACCCGGTGGATGATTTCCTTTCGTTCAATTTACTCGACGGACTTCAAACATCGTCAACGACTATCACTCCTTCCGCACTCACTGAGATGGACTGGCTGGTCGAAAAGAACCCAAAACGACATAAAGCTTGTTCGCCTCCTACCTCCCCGACTTACACCATGTCTTCTACTTCACCCTCTCCACCTATCACTCCATTGCAGTCTGTCGCGCCAGGATTTGACTCTGCTATCGACGACAAAAAGCGTCAAAAGAATAGTATGGTTACCGCTCGGATGATTCAAGGTGCAACATCCGCTTCAGCCTTGAAGCCTCTGATCCAACAGTATTTCCACTCTACGCATACTCCTTCTGGTGACCATTATCATGGCGAACGGACCGTGATGATCTTGACGAGCAAGGTTGCACAAAAAAGTTACGGAACCGAAAAAAGGCAAGTCATGAACAAAAAAAAATAACTGATAAGGGCGGCTTTAGTTCTGACGTCGAAATTCAAACCAAACATTAGATTTCTCTGCCCACCTCCGACAACATTACTCATGGGTGCCAACTGGTGGACCTCATCCCCTTCTTCCGCTTCAAATGATCAATCCCATCAATCACTCTTCCCTTCACGGACGGTAAGCCCGCCCACCCTGACAGTCCAGATCTCAGGTGAATCCACAAGCCAGACAGGCGTACTTGAATGGCACTCGCCAACAGGTATCCTGGATAGCTCCTCCTCTGCCGTGGCCGCTGCGTCGGGTGACACTAATTTGTCGGGTAAATGCGTATCAAAACAATTACATATCAATGACGCAGACGAGAAACGGAAGCGAGTGGAAGTGATGGTCAAGATACAACTTGGTAATGGTGTCCAACTGGGTACATTGGCAAGCAAAGGGATCAAAGTGATCAGTAAACCAAGCAAGAAACGTCAAAGCGTCAAGAACATGGAATGTAAGTATAAAGAAAGACATAGAACAAAAATGACGTTATCCGGGATGGGAAAACGTACTAGTTTGTCCAAGACCTATTCTTATTTTTTTTTTCAAGTGTGCATTCATCATGGTACGACCATTTCGTTATTTAATCGGATTCGATCACAAACAGTATCAACAAAATATCTGGGTGTCTCGAATGGACCAGCCAGCAATGCCAATGCCTGCACGATGAAATCCAATAACAATAATGGTGGAACATGTTTTGTTGCCAGGACTGGTTCCTGGGATCCCTTTGTGATCTGGATTGTTGACACGACCCGTTGCCCAGATACCACCATGCGTTCTCCTCATCATCCTACCAACCCACGATTTCCTCCTCCTCCGGCCATTGCACTTCAAACACCGGCACATCATCAACCTGTCGCCATTCATTACAATCAACCTGTCGTTCTTCAATGTGTGTCCACAGGTCTTGTTAGTCCTGTGATGGTGATTCGCAAGGTGGATAAAGGAAGTATGGTTCTTGGTGGCCATCAACTCTCAGGTCTTGGCCGTACCGGAGGCGGAGGAGGTGAATGTGGCGACGAAGCCTTGGGTGATCCAGTGTCACAATTGCACAAGATTGCGTTTCAAATCGTACAAGATCCAACAGCAGTTCCTACGACCGTGACGCCATTCCCATCCTCTATGACGGCCGACTGGGTCTTACCACAATCAAGTCATCCGATCACGTACCTTGCCTGTCTTAATGATGTCGTTGGTATGTACAAGACAACGTCGCCCCGCAGCCTAGTAAGTGATGACAAACGAAGTCACCAACGACGCGCCTCTGCCCCTCTCCCGGCCAAGTCGCATTCAGCTTCTTCGTTGCAACGGCGGCGGATTAACTCGCTCAATGATCTGAAGGACAACAACAATCGAGCCCACGGTACCTCTGCTGGCGAAGGCGGTGCTTGTTGGACGGAAGACGTGTCGGATGCGGCTGTATGGACCATTGTTGGCACCGATTGCGCCACCTACACCTTCTGGACCCCTCCGACAGACAACACGCACGGCTTTAATGCACCCTTTGAACGCGAAAACGCTAGTCCTTTGGCACCTTTCCCTACGCTGACCCAGGTCACCACCAAAGATACCATGCTGAGCTTGTCGGGCGAAAACTTCACCCGTGACCTTGCCATCTGGTTCGGTGATGTCAAGGCCGCCCGGACAGATTACAAATCACGCGAACATATCTCTTGCGTTGTGCCGGATACACGCGAGTTATTAGAAAGCCCAGTAACGCGTCTAGACGAGGATGGAAAACGTCGGTTACCTATTCTCTTCGTTCGAGGCGATGGTGTGGTCTATCGAACAGACAGATTCTATGCCTTTTAGACAATCCCATCCTCTATTTTCTATCTCTATCTTTTTTTTGCTTATTTCTTTCCCCATTATCCCAAAAAAGTCCGTCTTAACCCGTGGAAAATCAAAAATCCATATCTCTATCTTTTTTTTATTATTTCTGTATTATAGTCATCTTTATCCTTTTTTTCTAATTTTTTTGTATGCTGTTTATGAACTCTAAGCCATTTCTTTTTCGTTTTATGATGTAATGTTTTTTTAGTGCAAAAAAAAATTTGTATAAAGGTCTTTTTTTCTTATTATCTAAAAGTAGACATCCGTGTCTCTGAACGGGTTTAACTTTGTGGTCCTAACACAAGAAAAAAAAGTTCACATTACACAAGCGTAGAAAGTGTAACCGAACAGAAACCATTTTTTGATGGGATTACGGCTTAACCAAAACCATATTCTTACAAAACAATACTATACGCATTTTTAGTCTAAATCAAGTAGATGCGTTATAGACTAAGAGATGATTTTTCTATCTTTCTTTCTCGTCGCGCTGGTCATGGGCCAAGCTATATAGAGCAAAAGTTTCATCTTGCTAATGGTCATCGTTTGACTTTATGCGAATTCCAAATCCTCATTTTAGCCTCCGATACTAAGCTTAGTCTTGAAAATAACGATAAGAAAAGCTTTTTCGTAGACGAGTTAAACAATTACGCCGAAACTGGCGCTGCAAATCGTTTGCTTTCGGTATTTCAAAGCTTCAAAGTGCTTGCAACGGTATACCGGGATGGGTCAGTCTAAGCAGGTGAAGTGAATTTAGGCCTGCAGTAAACACCATTCGAGACTATGAATGGAATACAATCATTCTAGACCATTCTTTTTCATTTACATGCATGAAAAGATTTTGTTTTCCCCTCGTGGCCATTCAGAGTTTCGCTCCCGACCCGCGTGGCAAAAAGGCAGGTGGACAAGGGAGAAGGGGGTTGAACAAAGTCATTGCTTCTTCGTCTTAATCCTGTTTCCTAAAAGAAACCTTGGAAATAATCCCTCTCTTTTTTTTGGTCAGACCAAGCATATGTACGGTCATTTGTAAATGTTACATGTATTCTTGCATAAGGACAAGGACTGATTGACTGTTAGACCCCACGAATGACTTGTTTGCAGCTACATATATCCCTCTTTGACGGGGATAATCGTCTTTGTACTCATAACCCTTATTTGGGGAAAGGCCTCGTAAGCTGGGCTTTGAGTCGGTGCTTAAAGTTTCATCCGTTAAAACATGGCAATTGTTGACGAGCAAATGTTTAACCATAATAGGGAAAAATAAGGAGATATCTCTTGGTTTCGTCTCCTTAGTAACCATTAAAAAATCAAGAGGGACGACGAGTTCCGTGTGTGTAAACAATAGAAAACAAACTGTATGATTAATTTAAAAATGGCAAGAGCGAAAGGTCGTTAGCAAGGAAAAAAAAAAGGAATAGTTAATATGTTTTGGCTAGCTTTGGTATTAGAAATAATTATAGTGACGTCCGTTACTACTGGTAGGTGGTTTTAGATCCTCTTTTCGCCGCTTTGAAGGGTCCAGAGCAAAGTGGTAGGAATTGGAACTGGTGGAAAATGTACTGTACTGACTCACGTCCGAAGTGACACTGTCACGGATATCGGAGTGGGTGTGGTGACGATAGGAATCGATGATTTCTTCGTGTTCATTATGCTCGTTCGATATCATAATTCGCGGTGGTTGAGATGATGTGTCACCATTTAATGAAGACAGTTCAATCTCTCGTGGTGAAGCATTGGATGACGTATTGTATGGAGTAGTATTAGGAGTGAGAGTATGGGTAGTGGTAGAGGTGGGTTTTTGCTGTTGGGACGGTGAGGGTGAGAGGGAGGAAGGCATGGGTGTTAGGAAGGAGGAATTCGATCCGATATAGGACATCTCTTGTGGATGTAATGAATTATGGTGATGTACAGGTTCCGGTAGTACCAGTTTGGGTTCATTAGCGGCGTAGGATGCTCGCATTTGCGAAAATGCTTGTGCCAAGTAGTTATACTTTGATAACCGTGCACCGGCCTGACTAGCACGTGTAACAGGGTCGTCATTGCGAGGGCGCGGTTGGACATTGTACTGTTTGATGTTATAAAGCTCATCCAGTTGGGCCGTTGTCTTTTCGGAAGGCTTGCTAGGTGTGTAATTGTGTGATCCAAAAGCGTTGTTCGGGGTATTGAAAGAATAGGTACTACGTCGATCAGGCGTTTGCTGTGAATTGTCCAACGTGACGGAGGATGTATTTTGGCCGAAGACCATGGAGGGTGTGATTCCGCGCCCGCGTTGAAATTTTGGCTTTTTCCGACGGGATCGAACTATCAAACAAATGGCAAGGGCCATCAACAGTACGCCCGCTGAAGCTCCGCCGATAATAGCTCCAATCTGGGTTTCATTCAGTCCCTCGGGATTATCAATGCGAGTCGTTGCCATTGTGTTCGTTGAGGTAGGTGTGGGGAAAACAGTAGTTGATAAAGTACTACATGCTGCCGTACAGAGAAAATTAACAGATCTTTTCTTTTTCGGCTAATGAAACATACATTGCGTACAGGAGTTGGTAGCATCCATGGTATTAGCGGAGAATGTGGGTGTGACAGAGCCAAATAAGGGAGAAAAGTTCATGTCGCTTAGGTCTGCTGTTCCACTTCTTGTGGGAAGAACAAGTGTAGATCCAGAGATGTAAGTAGGTGCTGATGTGATAGTTGCTACAATGGTTTGATAAACAATCCATGTATTCCATGAATTTGATGATTACCTGTGTTATCTATACGCGTAGGTAAAGCGCTTTCCACTATATCCCCCATGAACCATTAATCGAAGTTTTCCAAATGTCAAGGTTTTTGATATTTACCTTGTGATACAGTGAGACTATATAAGAGAAACAGGAAGTTCGCCATAGGAGTTGACCATGGTAAATGAGAGGGCATGTTGAAAAGGAAAAAGGAAGGAAGAGGAGAGAGATAGAAAGACGAAGAGGGTTGGAAAGAGCGAACACAGGAAAAGGGGAGAGAGAAAGGTATAAGGAAATGACCGACAGAAAAAAGCCAGATCAATAACATTGTACGACATTAGTGCTTTCACAACGGTGTTGATAATGACGTTGAGAGATATCGAACCATATGAATTAAAGTCAAACAGCGATCACCGACTATCTCTCATTTAGCAGTCTCCTTCCCTTTCCGCTGATTACTTCATGTCCCACGATATTATATGGTTGCAAGCCATGCCCGCCATGGCGGCCCTATACTATCATGAACATTTAGAGAAAACACATGCTCTTTATTGTCCGGACGACATGGCAGAAAGTCTGCCTCACATTCGTCAACTGGCTCGTGCCATGCTCAATGTCGTTGACTCTGTAAGTTGCCGTCTGTTAACATAAACGTCCGTGTCCTTCTCTTTGTTATATCCTTTACTTTGTGGGCTCATTGTTCATACTCTCAAAATTAAATAATTTCGCTAGCAAAGTAATAAAAAGGTCGCCGTCCACTTTATGAAGCCTTTGTTGTCAAAGACACGAGAAGATCTTCTTCGATATTTGTATAAATGCCGTCCACGTCTGGCCATAGACTGCTGCGTAATTCCATCTACAGAATTCCAACATCACTTGTTATCTGGATGGTCTTTGTCGTTGCAAGATATTCTGTGGCATAGACGTTGTAATGTACCCTTTGACAGGAAGGTATTCGCGGCATTTGCACCCGACAATGGCCGACAAATAGAATGCCTGGATTATGTGGAACCGTTTTGCGTTGCAAATGACAAATTTATTAAAAAGGTAAATTAAGAAAGTAATTTTCTTCCATATATGAAAACTATACGGAACCTCTTTCCGTCCCCTAGGCACTCATTGTACACATTAACGAGAAGATGTGTCAATTCACAGCTGATCTAGGCTTGGCCTTTTCAGAAATAGTACAATCAGTCATCGATGGTTGGATTGAAGCTACAGAGCAATTACCAGAACCTAGGTATTACAAGAAAAGGCGCGTGGTTTTTTTAAGTGCGGCTATATTGACGGAGAGTCACTATTGCAGTACAATGATATTTATCGCCAATGAGAAGAGTCTGTATGGTCAAATATCAAATTTTGCGCAAAGTTCAGTAGACAAGTAAGCCATGCGGCATTTTGTCTCACGAATCAGTAACGTGCCACGAAATAGACAACAAGAAATATTGGATGAAAAACGAAAGAAGCTATGGACGTCATTACAGGCTTTTGCCAGAAAGTGTCCACTGTATTTGTATCTTCAGGATTACCGACTGCACCGAGAGGAAGCTATGCAATACATTCTGGCACGGTAATACACAGAACAAACACAGAATGGCATTTAACTTGCATTCTTCCTTATAAGGCTACAGCATCGTCATCACCTTTGTTTATCTGGATCGATCTACGTGTCATGGTTTGAGGATGCCCGATCCTTTGATACTTGCCCTCCTTATGTGGCTGATATGCAATTTTTCAGACTCGATAGTATACCCACTTCAAAGCAGGCTAAGAATTGGAGAAACGATATGTAAGTAATGGAAGTTCATAGAACGCTCGAGATTGTACACTATCTAAGCGTGAGAAAATAGCTTGTTTGTCTTGCAAAGTAAAGGAGCAAATGAGGATAAGATCCGATATATATCTCTAGAGTCATTGTAAGTATTTGATACACCGCGAATTATATAGTTTTGACCAAATCCACACCAAGGAATTTAAATGTAAGCTTTAAAGACCACTATATGGCTCCTCTTTTGGACGGTACGTCCGTTCTCACTCATAAAGAACAAGTTGACAATGTAGCCGTACACAGTGTTTCTGTCGCGGTAAGAATCTTATTTGCGCAAGACGGCATATTGAGAAAGCTATTTATTGCCTGGTACTTAAGAGTGACACTCTCGCAAAAGCTTGGAAGACAAAAATGCAAGCCAAGCTAGGGCGAGAGGCCGAGCAGGCTGGCGTCACAAGTAGTACTAGTGGCCTAATTCTAGGAGCAGAATCAACAGAAGAATCTATGGAAAAGCGGGAAAGACTGGCTAACCAGATTAGTGAGTCCCTCATTAAAAGCTATATTGACAATTCCGGGGCATTTCAACGCGGACAAGCACTTCTTGATACGTTGAATGAATTGAAAATCCATTATAATATCCGACGGCTTACCATTGAAGCGGAGGCGAGGGGCACTGCTGCTAAACCATATTCAGTGCGAATTGATATGACCATGGACCAGTTAAGTGCAGGCAAGTACAATAGGGATGGTATCTTTTCAGAGTCTAAAGGATTGTGACGGTCTGTAGTGATTGAAAACGGTTTTTGTTCATGTCCTGTGGGATCAGGTGGACGATGCAAGCATTGCGCGGCTCTTTTACTACAATTTAAATCCGATCCACTTAAATTTGGATTGAAAAGTGCGCAAGCGCCCATGGCAAGGAAGAAAGCTGAGTTGGCAGTTGAAAGCCGACAATTGCACCTTAGACCACTATCCGCGCCAGCGGCACCAGTAACAGAGCAGAATGTCCAGGAACTATCCAAGGCAAAGACTCCTGGAGAAGACATACAAGATCGTCTAAAAACCGGTACTACACCAGTGAGAACGGGGCGACGGAAATTACCATGGGCGACTGAGGAGGTAGTAGAAAAGCCAGCGAAGAAACAGACTTCTAAACGAACAAAGTCGACTAAAACGGTTGCTCCATCTGAACCGCACGAAAAAAGCAAACCAACTAAAAGACAGAAGAAGACCGTGGTCGGTCCAGAGACTGGCTTTAGCAGCAAAGAAGATAAGGACGACAAAAGTTACGACGAAGCAAAGTCGATGCAGCAAGGACAAGGTGTATCAGAGAATCCTCACCAGGCAGAAGATAGCGAGGCACAAGCGGTTATTTTGGATACACTAGATGAACCAAAACCGCGATCTTCGCAGATCCAAACTTCAAGTGTGGATACATTCATATCAGATCCTATGATATCTGATAGTGACAATGAAACAGATGATGGATTTGGATGGCAGACAAGAACTGTATCAAGAAACGATCCGATGTCATGGAACGAAGATAGAGAAAATGCACAAGAACAGGAACCAATGAGCCTCACTTTAGAAGCAACAGCAGCGTCTTCTTCTAGTACGCAGGATAAAGAAAAGTCACCGGGAGCTGAAAAGTACAAAGAGATGACAACGGATGACTTGTTTGATGAATTGGGTCTTTAGAACTTTTCTTGTTTTGGAGGAGAGTTATTTCCTTAACATGCGAATAAAAGTTCATTCTTGTTATCCAAATAAATAATAATAATAGTCTTGTGATCTTCTGAAGACAACGGCATGTACATTCTTACCAAACAAAAGGAAACGAAAAGAAACGGATAGATAGAGTGACAGAGAACACAGACGAGGCTTTCTATAGCAACAATCTACACGTGCACGATACCATTTCTATGAATGGATCGAGATTGTTAACATGCCGCGTCTGATGTCTCGCAATTTCCTCTTGTTGGCGGTATGTGAGGAATATTGAAAACGGAACTATAGCAGACCATTTGCGTTGGAATTTATCCAAGCAGTTGTTTAAATACAAAGTGATAGCTCTATGTGAATTCGGGAAATCAGCTATCTTTCCTGTGTTTTGCATCATGCGTTTTGCACTAGCTTCTGCTATTGCTGTTGTTCTTGCCCAATCTACCTTGGCCGCTCCTGAGGGTCTTTACCCCCACCAGGCCAGTGCCGTCCGCGCCGCTGTTTCGTCCGCATCGGCTTCCGCGTCTGCATCTGCGTCCGCTTCCTCTTCAGCCTTCGCTCAGAACCTTGCCAAGCGCGATATTATGGATTACATCCAGAACATTTTGAGCCCACGTGTTCTGTCTGCACCTGCATCCATGTCTGCCGCAGCCGTCAGCGCCAGTGCCAGCGCCAGCGCTGCTTCGCGTGGATTTGAAAAGCGTGATATTGTGGATTTCTTCAAGAGCTTGGTCCAGCCCCAGGCCTCCGCATCCGCCTCAGTCTCTGCTTCGATCGCCTCTGCTTCCGCAAGTAGCACACCTGCGATGGAAAAACGATCGCTTAGACAGGCAATGGCCGAGCTCAACAACAACGCCCGCCGCAAGGCTAGACCTCGCAAAGCTATCCAGTCCTCCTCCATGGTCTCTGCCTCTGCCTCCTCCGCCATGCCTGCGGTCGCCTCGGCGATGCCCTCTTCACCCCCCTCGGCTGAAATGGTTGAGGAAGAAGACACGGTCGAGCCTGTGTATGTTACCAAGTTGGTTCAGCACGTCGAGCACGTCTATGTCGAGGTTCCTGCTGCCGAACCACCCACCATTGAAAAGCACGCTCCTTTCTATTAGATGAAACACATTGTGGATAACTAGCTTTTTCTTTTACCTTTCCTACTCTTCTTGGTTTTAGATCACCCGTAAATAGTTACTAGTCGTCTTCCTGCCCGTCATTTGACTGAATATAAAGTGAACTCGCTTTCCTCCCGAAATATCGTATCCATATGTCACTTGTAACTAGGAGTTACCATAGCTACTTAAATACATGGAAAAAAGACGTTATTAGCTCAGGCTACAATTTCCCCTCCGGGGACAATGATAGTTCTCAATATCACTGGATTTGTGCTAATGCTATTATAGTTTGTTTTTCTATTAGTTTATGATCTCCTTATAATGCGACTGAAGAGACCCAAGAAAATTACAAGATCCTGTCAAAACAACACTGGCGCTCGGTCGAAGTAAATGTACATCCTGACCTTGTATGAAGTTACTGAGTGATCGAAAACAGTTTAAGTAAATTTTGATTTGCTAACTCTGAACTTTTATCGTGTGCAATGAGTGTAGGCAATGAATTTATTTGTTTAATGATAATCAATGTACTATTAGGGTATAACAGGGAGTGGGTCATGACTTAGGTCACCAGTCAAATTGTGACCAGACTGAAATACTCAACAAAGACCGGCCATGATCCAGGGATCGTACATTTTCAGAAACTCT